>JAGVSQ010008502.1:0-14346 GCA_022683975.1 Rhyacophila evoluta
ACCAGTTTTAAATAATTTAGAATTTAAAATTAATTTCTATCAAGCACCATCAGTCAGAAATATTAATGAATAATTATGTAGTTTTTTAGTATTATATTAAATTAAGGCAGGTTTAAAAGTGCTTCATGATACCAGTTAAAACAGCCAATATCTAACATATGCACTTCTAGCATTGAACCATATATATTATAGTCGTTAGGTAAAGTTCGCTCCGAATGAAGATTTTCGTAATGTGAAAAATTATTTCGATTGGTTATTTTTTGTGAATCAGTTATTAGCAAATCGCTCACTATAATGCATCCTTAAATTGTTAAGTATCCTAGTGTAGCTGCGGGATTTGAGCTCGCTAGTTTTAGTTAGAGGTCGTCTCAGGTCGCCTCAATAAGTATAAATACCGCGTATAGGCTGCTTTTTAAGCTAGGAATATTAGGAATATCATTGATTATACTCAGTGAACATTGATTTTAAACTTGAAACTATTTATAAGATCGCAAAGTATGTGACAGTCGCAGTTTTGTAATAATTAGCGGCTAATTTGAAAGCGCGCGTTTAAGTTCCGGAGATTTTCGGTTCAAAGCAGTCACATAAAAGACACTACGTCTATTTAAAAAAAAAAACAACGACCATACAGCCAATACACATAGGCTAATGATCGTGCAAAAGTGTGTCTGAAGAGCACAAAAAACATCAAGGATGCTAACGTAAGCAATTTGAAAATGTTAAATTATTTGTTTATTTTCCTGTGTGAAAAATTATTTATAACTAGAAATACCCCATGCTAATTAACTCAGCTACATAAATATGTCTGAAAAAAGTGGTACAACCACCATGGAGCAGTTGAAGCAGTTATTACAGGCACACGAATCATTAGGGGGCACAAAATTAAAAAGGATAGCATACGTACAATGTAATATTAGAATACGCGAGCTAAAATAAAAAAAAAACGAGACATCACAATTTTGTGAAGGAAGTTAGATTAAACGATACAATCTCAGTCAAAAATATTAGCTACCTATGTTTTATGACGAATTTTGCTAGAAACGAGTGGGCGTAGTGATTTTACGTAATTTGGGATGCTGAATATGTAGCTACGCTACTGCCTGAAGAAATGATTAAAAAATTGCGTAAATTAAATTTCTTTATATGGAAAACAATTTAATATCATTTTTGCTTTCACTATTTGAACTCACATTATAATAGACTGGTTTTAATACATTTTTTTTTCATCTAAAAATTCCATGAAGTGTAAAAATATGAAGAATGTTCTTTTTTTGTAAAATTTGTAAATTTGCAATTTCATGTTAGTAAAAAAAAATATTCCTACATATCGAGCAAAATGTTTTGTCAACCCTATCTGCTAAAGAACATATTTTTATGCTCAACGAATTCAGTAAGAAGTAAATATTGTACTATTTTTTGGCCATGAAAAGAGGTTAAATTAATTTTCAATACACAGGTTTTCATCGGTATTCCACTGAAGACTATAACAATTAGTATAATGGTATGGTAATAATAAATGATTAATTGACAAAACTCTAAGTGATACAAAAATACAGCTGCCTAGAAACGGAGACAAGATTTTGAGCTGAGTTCATTAAGTTTGTCGTTAATATTTTAGTTTTAAAAAATGAAAGCGCGAATATATAAACATATATGTGTGTATGTATGGTGGAAATTACTTAATTTTACGAATATTTATGCATTGTACAATCGTTAATATATTCTGAGGAAAAATTAAAAAACAAACCGATAAATTGTATTTACTACGAGAAAGAATGAAAACTCGGTATATTCGATTCTTTTTTTTTACACTGGGAGTACCTTCCAAAAAACACCGCGTACAAAAAGATGAAGCTCTCGTATAAAAGTGGTAGATAAATTTCATGCCATCCTTTATTTTTACTTACAATTAATTAATTTTCTTATCATATATGTATTACTTTTACGATATATAACTTTGTCTTTTAATCATTTTGTGTCACTAGACAATAAACATGCCCATTTACGTTAGTTTTTTTTACGACAATTCAATGCAGTTTTTTTTTATGTTTGAATGATTGAAAGTGTACCAGATATTCAAATGTTAACTGGATGTAATATGATTTAAATATTGAAATTAAACCTTGACCAAAGGAGATGTTTCGATATTAAAGTAAAAAGTATATGTAAAAAAGAAGAGTTTCATTTTTTTTGGACCATGCTATTTCAAAACCGTGAAAAAAGAGAATTGGGTATAATTTAAATTCGTAAATTTAAATATTTGTCGTTTTCGTAAAATTTTACTACTTCATTATTTTTTTAGGCGAAAAGTGTGACCATGACCTTGCTTTATTTATTCAGTTAATTGTATATTTCAATAGTTCAGGTCGGGGGTCCTCACGTCAATATAGTATTGTTTGTAGGTATTTTTTGCTATAATCAACTGATAAATAATTATTAGCTACATAAATAAATCAGTCAGTGCATACTGGCAACTGGCAAAAAGTCTGGCAACAAAAGCCGCTGTCCATAAATGTGATTTGCATAATAAAGTGAACTGCAATAAAAATTATGTAACACATTGTAATCAATGCGTGCATGCAAATTTTCTCGAAATTAAATTGGTGGATAGATTTAATTAGAGTTTACAATATTTTAACACATTCGTTAAAATGTGCAGCGAATGTATATACAATAATTGCACACTTTCGATCAGTGGCAGCCAGTGGTTACCAAGCTGCATCAGATGGAGAATATTTTATTTTTAGAATCGAATTCTTCAAAGGCTGATTAAATTTATTCAATTTAATTTTATAACCGATTAAGTGAACATTGTTGTTATTCATAATCTAATTATTTATTATGGATATCTAATAAAAATGATTAAAAGTAAGATACGTGCTAAATTTTTGAATTTAGGTTTTAACTCGGCTTATTTGTAACTTTTTTTCAATATCGAACTAGTCGACCTTATCTTATTCTACACCAATTTGACAATACCATAAAAGTTGTGAAGTGCATTTTTAAATGTTTATTCATATGGTTGTAAATATTGTTTCTTTCAAGTCAAACTGTGTTACCTTATAGTACAGAACTGCTTGTTACGGTGTATTTTAACCTTAATCAGACATCAAAAAAGAACTCCATTATAACGCACATCATACAAATTTTCATTTCCAATTATAAGATCATTTTTGAACACTGTGTACTAGCCGACCACTTCATTTATTGAGCGTCCTATACTGTTCGTTTTAATATTGAGAATTCTTTCGCAGCTACCAGATTTAAATCAACGAGCTCCATCACCAAAGTGTATATCCTTAGCATCCAGGCGCAAATGGGAACGGTCAATAATTGTTGCAATAATAATTCGCATTGATTAAATATGGCAAGCCCTCTTTTAAAATCACCTTGTGTTATGACACATAATAAAACTTATAAAAAGTTTTATTGTGTTGCGTAACTGAAGTTAAAGAATGTTAGATAGTATGATTGTGTCATTGTCAAGGGTATATTACAAAACGATACAAACCTATCAGCATTAAAGACCTATATTTTTTTGCATATTCACACTGAAAGTGAAGCATATGGGCTTACACTATAGATTCCCAAAGTGGGCAGTACTGTCCCCTCTGGAAAAGCGTGCTTAAATAAACGTGAAACACAAATATTGTAAAGTACACGAGCTGAAAAACGATAAAGGAGTGGTGAGCGTTGGAGTATTTTTTTTCTAAAAAAGGGCGATAGGGTATAAAAGGCTGAGAACCCATGATTTACTCAGTTTGAAGATATATGCTCCAAAAGTGGAGTATTTAAGGATCTTCGAAATTTGAAGACATTTCTTAACAGATTATTTTTCACGAGAATTGGTTGTCAGGCATTTGTTTATCTCAAAAGAAAAACAGTCATGCATTTTCTGATTTTCGAAAACTCAATATTAATGGGGATTGAGTCCGCACTCTTCGGATGTGAGACGCGCACGCTAACCTCTACGCTATTATCTCAGTGAAAATACATTGAGGAACACCCACATACATTTCCTTATAGATATTAACATTCTCGGTTTGACTTATATGTAATTCAAAAAATTGATGACTTCGTATAGCCTTGTAACGATTTTTGTCTCCCTCTACATATGTTTTCACCCTCTCTTTCTTTATCGTGCATATGTTATAATGGTATTCGAGGTAATTACAACCGCACTCAAATGAATATCAAATAAATTTAAATTCAATCGTTCGGAGATTTGTTTAATGATTGTTAATTTTTTTGTGATTATAGTGACATCTGATCCGTGTAATTAAATTATAAAAATAAAAATAATAAGACGTTCAAAAAAATGGTCACAGGTCACTAATTTGAAAAAATGAGTTAGTGATGATTAATTCTCATGTTTATCGGTGACAAAAAATTATCGAATTGCATTTAGATGTAACAACCGTAATGCATTACAAGCATCAAGACCCACGGATGTGTAAAAAAGGGGCGTTCAATATTGAATGCACAATCATTTGTGTGTGAACATTATTTAGTTTCATGAAAATGGACCATCTACTAATTATAGGTAATCCTACGTATATTGGATATAAACTATAAGATTGGCCATCTACCGAAACAAAATGAAATAAAAAATAAGCCACAAATATGGCATGCTTCAATTATTATTATTGCTTAATATATATATAATGTATTGACGTGCTCAATTTGACCAACAAAATGCACAGTGGGTCTTTAAAGATAAAAGTTTATATTACAAAACGAAATTAAAATAGTAGTACGTACAATTTTATAATTCAAAAAAATGATATGAGAGTAATGGTAAACTTTTTCGATCGATAATTAGTAAAGTTAGAGAGACTCAAGTCTGAACTGAATTCAAAGTCTTTTTTTTACTTCATCACTCTCCTTGTGAGGTTCGTAAAACGGAAACGATGAAATATGTTTGAGTGTTATAATATCGTAAATTCTCTAACACACGGTCACCGTAATTAAATGATCGTTAAACCACTTGCCCGATGGATTGTTTTAAAAAAATCTACCAAAACAAAATCACATTTTTTAAATTTATTAATTTCTTTAAAAAAGTAAAAAAGAAACATTAAAAATAGCATTTATTTTATTTCGAAACTGTTTGCATTTTCATATTTATGTAAATCTAAGTAGTTGCACTGTCAAAAACCTAAAAATAACGAAAAAGTAATTTCGAGCGCATCCGTTTTTGAACACTTTAAATACCCGAGTTATCTCGGGCGTGTCCGGGAAGTGGTTTTAATGCATACTTGCGCAAGTTTTCACGAGCATGTGTAGCGATAGCTCCCTTAAATATTATAAATTTTGCTTTTTTTACTTACTTTCCAATTCATAATTGATTGATTTCTATTGAATATGTTTTCTTGTGGATCTGCATAAATATTTATGAAAGTTATAGAAGTAAAATAAGCTGTCTTTGGCTCTCCTGAACATTTCACTTTATATAGTTGCGTCCGTCTGCTTCTTAGATATAAGATAAAGTTAAAACTAATCTGAATTCCATATTTTACATCTCAATTCAATTCTGTTTTTGGATAAATGAATATAAGTTAGCTTTAATAAAGTACCTATCTGAAAGTTATTGTCTCATAAAAATCAGTAATTTTCAATCATTCAATAAAAAAAAGAAAATCGTTTCCACCGGAAGATTCTTTAAGGTACTGTGCGTTGCTCGAATTTCATTTAAATCAAAACGATTCTATTATGACTAAGCGACTGGAAAGAGAACTATAAAACGCAATGACAACATTAATAAAAAAATATTTACAAAGTAAAAATAGCCTTGTAGAAATATAATTATTTACCTATTACGAGATGATAATGTGCCAATAAATGTTAATATACCATATATTATTGAACTAATTAATGCTTCAAATATATTACTAGATTTTACCATTATATTTTAGATCAAAATGACAAGAACTCCGCACTATTTTAAACTAAATTTCGCATACGAAAATGACATATAAAATAAAGAACTACTAAGATAATTATAATCGTGTGTATTTTCACTTTTTGCTAATGTTTTAAACCTATTTTGCATTCGCACGATCATTTTTATCACGCAGAAACGCGTAAAGTAAGTCCAATATCAGTATAACAAATGAGCAGATGATCTTTTAATTTATTTGTAAAGTAGATGTTTTCTTTAGCTTTACAGCCAGTATGTATGTAAGTGTATATAAGCAGTACTTGAATCCAAAGCAACAAGACAAAAGGATCGAGAATATTTGAGCCTAATCCAAATTCTTTGCGCATCCGGCTGATGAAAAATTACGATTCGTCCCACGAACGCTCGACATTCAAGGGTGAACGCTGACGACATAATTATCATTGTCATATCATGTCATATGTGCGAGTATGTGACACGTTACAATATATTGTGCGATATTGTAAGAGCTGCGACGAACCTAAGCCACCTGTAACAAGTGTGTGACCTCTATTTTGCATATTTTTTTTGCACGTACTTTCGTGAAACTCGAATCACATTCTGTAAGATCAACTGCTTGGCGGTTGGCAAACTTCTTAAAAATTGCGACCGGATTTTTATAACAACTTTTCATATAATTCTCTATACTAAATTACCCATGAGATCTTATTAATTATAAATTACCATCGTATATCACACAGCATAAATATACAAGGAATTAAAATAATACTCTAAAACTAATATCATTAAATCGAATTCCGTGTCCTTAACATCAATGTTAAATAATATTAATTAATTTAAAAGTATTTTAAATTTCGAATGATTTTTCATAAAAATATTGCCGATATTAGTGATCCATCGAATAGTTACTATGTGTTAGTTAGTAGATTGTCTAGATGCGATCGTATCATTGACAAATTTGTTTTTGGGTTTGTTGTTTCTTCTTCCTCACTTCCATCCCCATTTTTGATGACCATTGGTATTAAAATTTTAATCATAATGAAAAACCTAGCCTAACCCTTGTAAAACGTTTTCTTTGGCCATATTTTCACTAGTATTATTCTGTATTGTACTACAAAAATCAAGAATTTATAAATCTATGTCTGCATGTCATTGAAAAAATCATAAATTAAACAAATTCCAACTATTTTCCAACGTTTTCACGTTTACTTCTTTACGGATATTTTGTCCGATATATCAGAACTCCATTATATCAAGGTTCTACAGCAATCCGAGGGATACAAAATAGTGGTCGTTCTCAAAAAGCAGCACGATCATATGTGTGAGCGAAAAATTATTTACTTTTGACAAATTAAAAGTAAATATTTTAAAAATCCATTAGGCGTCCAGTCTGACATACGAGTATATATTTACTAACCCTATTTTTATAAACTTGCTATCTTATGAAACTCTAAATGTTTCTTGTAAATACAATACTGTCTGCTTAGAATTTCGTGTCGAATGGAAAATGTGAAAATCTACCAAAGTGTTTAATTTTCGATTGAAAAGATGCATGCATGTCTTCCTTAATCAATAACAATTAGCATGTTAATATAAAATATTAATAAAAACGATATACGAATAGTGAATGTATGTAAAGTGTGGAAATAGACGACGGTTTTGTTCATTTCAATACTTAAATGTACAAAATGGGAGTGGGTGTGAAATTCATTGAATTTATGAGTTTATTTTATAATATTATTATTATTTATGAGTAAAACTCATGCTCTTGCAGAATAATCTGTTACCACAGTTAGTTAAACAGCTTGTTTATTTAAAACTTTTTTAGAAAACCTGGAGACGTTTACTTAATAAGTTATGATTATCTAGACACAGTTACATAAATGTTTTATTTAATACAATTTGTATCGATATTGATTTAGATGTTGTTTGTCTGTATAGGTCGTCAATTCATTGTGTATAATATTAAAATATAACTATTTAACGTTGTTTATTTTCCGATGTATATTTTCCATGTGATTTGACAATTATTCTATTATTAGCTAAAGTATTTGACTTAACGATCACTCCAAATATCATTTATTAATGCACTATTTATTACCTTCATCTTAATTTTTTTTCACTATTTCTTCGGTATCCAAATAGTTCTTCGAGGCGTATCCTGTATTACATAGTTCGTGGAACAAATAATTTTGCAAACTGCTGTGACATGAAAATAAAAAGATAATTCAACCGATATAAAATTCCGATCCAAAGTTTATTATTAAATCATCTTATTACCTTATAACTTATATGCGAATGACGAAGATAGATAAATCATTTCTTTAAAAATCAACATAATTGGTATTTAAAAATATTCTTTTTTGAATACAGCATGTTTTTAAAAATACTTTCTTAATTTTTTTTTAATTTTTAATTATTATATAAATATTTCGTGGCTTTTAAAACAAGCAGTTACACAATGAAAAGGTTTTCAATAGGTCAAGGCGGTGAAATATAATGAAACATTATCATAAATTTCTATACGGGCGGTATACGGAAGATATTGATCGCCGTATAATTTGATGTTTTTTTAAAAATGTTGAATTAAAAATGATATAATTCAAATATACGTTTTTATGAGATATATATGACATAATCTTTCGAACATACCCTACAAATAAAAACTATAATTGTATGTACATACTTAAGTACGAAATTGTTTTAAAGTGAAATTCATTATATGTTCCATTGTTACCACCATATTAACGTAATGCATAACAAATATTTACTATTACTTAACTAATAATTTATTATCCGTCAATATTTATTTTAGCGTTTGATTTAAAACCGCATGCAATATTTAAACAGCCAGTTAAGAAACGAGGTATTTTTTAAGCGGAATATAATTTGTTTTTGCTAGTGCGGATATATCATTTAAAACATTATATTTTTCGTCTTCAATTAGAATCTGGTATAGAAATATCAATTGCTGATTTGAGAGAATTAAATGATGCGAGTAAAATAAGAGAATGCGATTCATTTATGCAATAAAGGTCTTTAAGGTGTCGTTGATTGAAGTTTTCCATTAGACTAAATATTAGTTGTTTATTTAGTTCGTACGTCGGTGTTGAAATCCTTCAGTTGCGTAAGGTTTTCAAAATATAATGATGCAGGGCTGGATGACCGAAAGATAAGTCATCACGAGGGTTCATATGCTCCACGTTCGGAGCGGACATTGTTGAAAAAAAGTGTTAAACACATTTCATTATGTTATATGACATAAATTTTGTCTACTGTGTACTCGTACACGTATATTATTAAAAGATCACTTTGAAATTTTGACCAAGTAAATTTTGAATACATTGAAAATTTGAATCTTTAAATATTGGTATTTATTTAATTATTTGTAAAGATTTGTCTACTGAACTTTCTGTATATAATCCGTCATATTAATATAAATAATCACAGATAATATAAACGTTAATATAAATAAAAATGTAAATAGTTTTGATAAAAATATATAGACAGAGACATCACCGAAGTACGTGAAAAGGAAAAAGAATATTGAACTCATGGGTTTATTGTTAGAGGACATTATTGAATCACTGTTTTTTTAGAGGACACCTGTAGTGATACTTGAGAAACTTCAAAATAATATCTATTTCCACATCTCTAATGTAATGAAATAACTGACAGAGTTAGTCTACTCAGTAGATAATTGTGTGTTTGTGAATCACTTGGTACCGGAGGCCATGGGTTCAGATATTGTTGCTTATATTAATGTGTACATATTGTAAATACCATTGATGCACAATAAATTGACGATTAATCGCATCTTCTTGAAAAACCAATCTGCCAAAGTAAATTTTCGATCATAAACACGATGAGTATCCACATGTTTTATATGAATACACAATTGATTGTTATGCAGCTAAAGGACTTAAATGCGGAGATTCTAATATTAACAATTTTACAACACTATGGTGTAGAGTTGCCAATTTGGCCTCCAATACGACGAAATATATGTCAATAAAGATTTTTTTCAAGTAATTGAACCAAATAGATTTTATCGATCAATCAATTTCGACACATTTTTCTAAAATAAAAACGGAAACCATCTTGTATTTCATAATAATGCATCTTACGGGGTTTTTGTAGGTGGCTTAGACCGTGAGCGAATTATATTAATTTCATAAAAATATATATATTGTTATAGAAAGTTCATGATATAATTGTAGTAGGCAGTTTTATTTATCATATGTTATACCGGAATATGTAAATACTTGCATTCTCATAAATATTGAAACTAAGTTATAAGGATACATTTTTTGTTTATATTGTGTATTAGCTGAAAACTTTCTAAATGAGAAGTTCTTACATGTTAATTGAATTAGTTAGTTTGCTATTTTGAGAGGACTCGTAACTCAAAATCATAAAGCATAGGTCCCCAATCTTTTTTTGACTTGCCACCCTTTTTTCAAAAAACATATTACTCACCACCTCACTAACTAATTAAAGTGTTGCTATGTATTGATTCATAATGAATTTCATGTAACTCAAGGTTAATGGGTTTTTTAGCACGCCGTCCCCCTAGAAACTATTTTTAAATTAAATTAAAAAATATTTTAAATTTTATTTCTACAGATTTATGATAATAGTATTGTCGCTAGATATTTAGATTTATACATTATTAGTAAAATTTGATACTTATTAGTTAATGTGTTAACGACCACTGATGGGGTCGAGTGATTGCACAGGCTGTTCAGGATTTTTAAGATATTTAATTTTATACATAAGTAATTGAGCGATTTGTTGATAATCAATTCTCACAACAAAAGATCAATCTGTTTGGTAGATTCTTCACATTATGGAGACCAATATTGTCTATGTTGTATGGTTTAAAAATTTCTTGATAATGATTTCAACACTGGTGTAGTTATATACATAACTCCGTAATCTTTAAAATTATTACTTGACTTTAGTTTTTATTTAGTCATATTGTGTATTTTATAACTATGTGTTGTTATGAATATCAACCAATTAGATACAAATTCAGCGCCCTGGATCAAGCAAAATAGTTGCGTCACTTTTATTTTTTTGTTATTTTAGGTCTCACAATGCTTTAAAAGTTTTACTGTCATCCAGAATTTGTGGTTTCTCATTTTTTTAGCTCTAGCTCTAATTTTGCTTTACTTGCGCCCTCCTTTATTCGTGCGCCTGGAGCAGTCTGCTCCAGTTGCTCCTCCGTAGCTACGTCACTAATAACAACAATTATGATGATGAATAAAGAAGAAATTCGTTCGTGGACAACTAGAACATCATTCTTACTGTCAGTGATAACGTCTCCGTTTCAAATACGGTAATTTCGTACTGGGAACCGGCAAAAAATGGGATTTACCATTGTTTAAACAATGATATGTTTTCCGTATGGACATAACAGTATGAATTAAAAAAGGGTTTTTTTTCGTTGATTTGTATTTTAAACATGTGTCCATATCGTGTTAAAAATAACAAACTGTGACACGTTAAACATGCCTTATTTGACCTCATACAAGTACTTCAATTATAAGATACAATGGTATTTATTTTCGCAAATTTTCATTCATACTTCGTTTATAATATGTTAGTGCAAATCACATCATAAGTGACCGTAAACATCTATGTACAATAATTATTTATCAAACTATAAAAAAACACCTATTTGACACTTCAGGGACATTTTGTCGGCCGTTCGTTAAAAATAATGTATAAATTAAAAAGTATAAATTAACTTATGTGTTTTGTTATCATAAATCGTAAAATATATGTGACTTACTTGTATACAAAGATTAGAGGCTATACTAAAAGCTTGTATTTTTCAGTCCTATGATCTTTCTGAATTTCTTGATATTACAAAATTTTTTTATACTATAATATTTGTTGGAAAGTCTAATACTAATCTAACATAATATCGTTTCATTACGATTACGCAGTTTTATGTTTAAAATATTGACAAACGAAACCAGTCATAAAAGATTTTATAAAACTATAATGAGCCATGAAATTATTTGCCAATTGATTTAGAAAACGATGAAAAAATTGTATGTGTTTTGAATGGCAACACGGTATTTGATAACTGACTTTGTTCTAAAAAAACGTATAATGACCGTTTTTAAATATTAAGTAGTATATTTTATAGATAATTTTTAACGAAATTTGTAATCAGCTAAAAAATGTACCTACCATCAATTTACTTCATCCGTATTCGTAGTGTTAATCAGACGTATCTCAGAGCTCTAATACCAAGAAATGATCCACTTTTTGTCTTTTTTTTTTCATTTAACAATATTGACAAATCAAAACAAAAACATCAATTATTCCAACAAGTGTAAAGACCGTGTTCTATTTTCAAATTTAAACAAAATGATTTATCTATGTACATCAAATTTATGACAAATGAATTTAAGCCAAATTTTAATTCTTATGTGGTCATAGGATTGGAAACCTTCAACTAGAATTAATACGGTTTACAATCGCGCATGTATCCTCTAAACAGCAACGAAACCAAAAAATGTAAGTGCCCAGTGTGAATATTCCATGTTTGATATCTTTTATTATTATATAATTTACATTGCTTACATTTTAATAATAACTACAAATAATTTAGAAGGTTTACTAAACAATAATTAAGAAACAAAGTTGTTTTGAGAAATAATTAAACATTTGAAATATTTACTGATAAAATGCTTAAAATACTAGAAGAAGTTTTCTCGATTTAATCAATGGTTGCACTCTTTTGGGATTGCACCGATGTTATATAAAGAGACGTGTTTGTTATGATAAAAAATAAGAGTAGTGGCCTGAGTTTAGAATGCACTTGTTATGGATGCCGTGTAAGTGGAAGATTCTTCGAAGGCGGAAGAAAACCAGTTTTTAGACCCATAATCAAACTAAAAACAGTGATTATTGGCCCTCGGGAGCATGGATATTATAGTTAAGGTATTTTCTTATAACGGTCAAGGCAAGATCATTCACCTTCGAATTTGGAGAAATGTTTATCACCCGGTACGTAACGTAACTAGTACACATTTTTATAAATCGTAAACGGATATTCACTTTTTAAATTACGTTACAAATACGGTGTTTATTTATCAATTGATCCTTTAATTACATGTTAAAATACATTATAATAGTAAATACTCCGCTAACCACACAAAATTTTTTTACAACAAATGAAAAAACTCTCCATTATCAAAATATAATACAAAAATTTCAGGTGTTTTTATTTCATTATCAAATTATTATGTTTCTTTGCTAAATAAAAAAAAATAGACGGATTTTTATTAAATTTTATTATTTAAGAGATTTTTTTAATTACCTGTAAAATTTTTGTTGTTAGGTTAAGGTACGAAGTTTTTCTTTACGTATTTATTTTGTTATTCTCGAATAATAATATCGATAGTTGATATTTGTAATATTATTAAAAATAATATGCTATTTAATTAAAAATTTACATTTATTTTTCTTAACTGATAGAGTTATTACATTATTAACGGTAATATTTTCTAATTAACTTTATTTTGTATGTAAAATTTCGAATTTGTAATTTTAATGTAAGAATAAAGAATTTTTCTTTCATGATAACGGGGAATGAATAGATGAAATACATAGAAAAGTATTACTAGTAAAATACTTAGGAAAGTATATTTCAATTATTATTATTATATATTTCAGATGGATGAATAATATGAATTAAATAAGATTAGACCCCCACGTTCATGTAGCCGGCTGATTATTGTGTTATAATAAATGTGTGTTTAGTCATTTTTAGAACAATAGTATAGACGACGAGAACATTGAGATAAATGTGGCATGCACTGGGTAATTTCAAAATGTATAGGTTGCGTAATAAAATAATTTCTTTTTTAATATGCAAAATAATTTTTAGGTATACGTGTATAAAGTAGTAATTTAAATACGTATATTTATGTGGATAAATTAAAAAATTAACACATTGTGAAAAAATGAATTTCGAAATATCACAACATTGTCTCACACAAGTACGAGTACACGCAACAGCATGGATCACATTTCAAATTCTTTGACGACTGCGCGATTGAATATTATAATAAGTCTGCATTTTTTGCAGAATTATTGTCGGATATTCATCGAATAATAACGACATCGTTAGCTATATTTCGTCATTTTCGTTTGGATATTGTCATTTGCTGGAACTTCTTGCTGACTCTATAAATGATATATATATTATTTCATCCAATTCGAAAGTTAAATATTATGTACGTGTCCACATTTTTTCCACATCCACTCCGGAATTGGAGAATATAAGCATTGTAAACATATTTTGGAGGATTTTTTGAAATTCAACGCATACCTTGGCATACGTCCTTAATCAATTCCAGATTCTCGGTCGTATGCCAGTAGTCATGCCAATGCGGAGGGCAATGGTGATGTTTAACGAGATTGCC
>JAGVSQ010008503.1:0-11363 GCA_022683975.1 Rhyacophila evoluta
TTAGTATTAGTGTGCGGCCATGCTTTGTGCTGCCAACTTCAGACATGTCAGACATTATTCTGAAGTGTCACTTTAGACGACACCAACCGTTCACGTTTACCGTGCTGCCAACTTAATCATATATTTGCAAAAATTTCTGTGATTAAGTTAATGAAATCTCCTAAAATAGGAAATTGCCAGGATTTATAAAAAAATCCTTTGTATAAATTATTCAATTTATAAAAAAAAAAACCAAATAAGTTAATATAGGTAGATCTACTCCCAAGATACATAAGTATTATACATAGAGAAACATTAACATCGAAGAATGTATCAAACATTCATGCTGTCATATTGTACTGATAATAAAATTGATGTAGACGTACTGCCCCTCAATTGACGAAATATTTGTATTAATTTAGTTGAACTTTGTACATTGGGAATAAAATATAAAGTCACATAAAGATAAATAGAAATTTTAAGGCGGGATGAAACAATGACCTTTAACACGCACACAATAGGGCGCAGATATAAATACATATAATTATAATATGTTAGAAGCAAAAACAACTTCAAATATATTGTAATACTTCGGTAACATCGAAGTTAATAATAACCTCTGTGAAATGGGATGAAGACCGTGACCCAGACAAATGTGAAAGAGAACAATCAATAAGATAACATAAGAAAATTGTTGACACAAATGTTTTAATGTTAAGTATAGTAAAATGTCATGTTATTTTTATTGAAAGCTGCATTATGTTTGACAATTCTTCGGTGTGGATAAAACAGTGAAAGTATTAGATTTTCAGTTTTTTTTTCAAGTGGGAGATAAGTATAAATTTATTCTGACAGTAAACGATAATCAAGGCATGCATTTTGGATATGTTTGCGATAACAACGGTTACATAATTACTGAAATAAATTACCTTTAGCGCGGGTAAGAAACCTGACGGCAGCAGCCATTTTTAATCTGCTGTAATATAAAAAGTTACGTACTTGTCAGTTTAACCAACCTACTCAGCTTATTATATGGGCCAACAGGCTGCCAACTACTGAAAGATATAATTGTATTATGGTAATAGGTATACCAACAGTGTAAAGAGTAATCAAAAATGCAAAACTGTATCAAAATAATATGAAAATATTATTTTTACAATATATACGATACGAATTCAATAAATGGAACAAAAAGCTCAATAACGTTCATATTTTGCAACCCGTTTCATTTGAAAAAGGCGTGTATAAAAAAAAAAATTAAGTACAAAGTTTATTTTACTTCTTTGTTTATTAACGTTTTAATTTCATGAGGTAACAGTGAAAATGTTATAACATTTTAAACAAAGATTTTCGATTTCATTTTTGGAATTGATCATAAAAACATTTTTTCTTTAATTCTGTTTATTATTTTTGGTCTAATAAAGTCACCAGCTCATATTGTCGATACATTTAAAAATGAGAACTGCCAAATAAATCCTGGTTATATTTATACAAAATAAATATTTTATTGATTTGTTTTATTTTGAAAAAATAGTCAAAATGAATAATTTCGAAATCTGCTTCTTATTAAATTAATTGTTGATTTTTGTGAAACTTAATTAGGTGTAGTTCAGCAAAATACCTTCAAGCCACAATTTATCAATTGCGAGTAAAACGCGATTGAATTTTTTCAAAAACAATATAAGATTCAATATATTATTAAGACTGTGTATGGTATAAATATTGATGGTATCAATACAATAATCTTTAAAGAAAGTGTTTTTTATCTACAAAGAAAAATGTAAACATGATTGATAAAAAAATATGATTTATTTTTATACATTTACATAATTGATTAAGCGAAGTGAAGAAAATCTAACAAAAACGCAGCAAAACTAATAATTCATTCAACATGTAAAAATAGTTTTACAATAAATCTAGCAGTAGTATATCTTTCCTGATTAAAAGATTATTGAAAAACGTACTACTTCAAAAGTTATTGAATATTTTATGGGTTGGGCGTCTTTTGTTTAACTACACCTAATTGAAAAACCGTAAATTTGCGTGTAAAAATAATTTATGCATTCATTTTTTGAGGTTTTTTTGATTGATCGGAGGCGGACTACGCGAGTTATTCATTCCTGTATATATAGCCAATTCTTTTGAAGACTGCAAAATACATAAAAGTACTTCTAGTAATAAATAATTCAACTATTATTATATTTTTATGACATTCTGTTCAATGTAAATTATGCTAAAACAATTTTTAACATAGCATCCTTCACTGGTCGACTAATTCGTGCAGTTCCTTTTGATATATAGTTTATGTGGGGATTGTAAAATAGAATTCCGAAATTTTTAAGGCGAATTCTGAAATCCGAATTCACCCCACGCGAGCTACGAAATACAAAAGTAACAATTTTAAGATAGGATGAGTCCTAAAAAACGAGAAATCTCCATTTTTCGATCCAATTAAAAAAACCCCCGGAAAAATCCGAGAAAATGTTGAAAATCAAACTCCGATTTTTTTATTTTCTCGAAATTTACAATCCCTGAGTTTATAAAATTAACCTTTTGTTTTTTTGTATTTGATAGTTTGGGTAGAAGGTTAAATAAGAGGTCACATTGGTAATCACACTTTATTTTAAGACCTCAATTTTCATTTCCGCTAAAATACATAGGTAACTCATATGAAAGACGAATATAAAATAAACAAACCCCTTGAATCTTATTATAATCATTTCGAGTATGATATTATGACATTATAATCGTCATTACTTTAATAGTATTAATTCAAACGGTTTTGTAACCGGGTTGTGAGTTCATTAGAATATGCATATAAATTTTATGTTTTGAAAAATTTAGTTGCCTCAAGCCTTGGGGCTTTCTTTGAAAAGCTTTTAAAATCTTAATTTGCCAACAATTGATATACGAACCGTTGTAAATATATCGGGCTTTATCTAATATATAGTAAAACAACCAAATTAACTGAGCTGTCAGTGGCTGTAAAAGATTTTTGTCGATATTTGGCCTGAACGATTCAATAGAAACTTGGTGTACCTACCTTGTAAATTTGTATCATGGTTACCCATGTAAATTATGGAAAGCGTATAAGAATGCACTTTAGTCAAACAAAGTGACTAATCTGAAACCAGGTGTGCAAAAATTAGTAGACAACCTTTGAAAATTTTCAAGCTCTAGTGAACATGCCTTTTCTACGAGTGGTTATGTGTAACACAGAGTGGCATCGGACCTCTAGCTGAAAATACTTTTCTCACAAATGATTATATTTCCAATATTATGCATTCTTCATCAGTATAATATTTTTAATCATGTCCATCCGAAATTGGAGGAAGTATGAAGATGTAGAAGAAGAAGAACCGGGAACCCTCGGCTTTGAACCACACTCGCTAACCTCTCGCTATCAGAGGAGACTAAAAAAGAGCTAATGATAATATTTATAATGAAGTATCTCACTCACAATTTCATTTACAGCACCTAGATGATAAATATGCATACCACATCTGGAGTAACATTTTCATATATATTATATTAACGACCACAACAAACTTATTCACAGCAGAGAGTTGTTGAATATTTTCTTATAGTCCGAAATAATAAGATCAAAAATGGAATAATTATGCTGCGGTACAATTTTATGCCACAGCAATAATATTAATAAAGTGTATGTCAATTTAAATCATGTAGATATTTTTGTAATCTATTTTCGTGGCGCACTCAACTTTTAAATGAAAGTATATATATTGGCTTTTGACAACTAATGATACTAACGGACTCTTGAATATTGTTAGTTTTTAAACCATGTTTTGTAACTGCGCCTAAAATTAATTTATAATTGATAAAATGCTACCTGATTTCCGATAGCCAGAATTAGTATTAATACAATTTTGGTTATCAAATAGTCTTATTCAATAGGGCAATAAAATTTCTAAGTCTGGCACCTATGATTCAGAACGGAAATAATTGAAGGTTTTTCACGATTTATCAGCCCGCCGCACATTTATTTCACTTCTATGCGTGTAAAATGTGCAGACACTCAAATAACCGAAATTGAAGTCACAAAATTTATTGCATATACTATATATTATATCTATCTACGTTTCAATTGAATTTATTTAGTGGGCTAAATTACGTAAGAATATAAAATCACTAATATGCCACAATAGTGTAATGTGTAATGTATGAAAATATTATACTGTATGTTGTGAGAGGACAATGAAAATATTGCAACATTTTTTTGAAATGTTCGCGTCTCAAATGGGGCATATGGATCTACAGTTCTACACAGTGTGCAGAGGTCCACTCCAAAGGTGTCTACCCAGTAGCCTAAAGGATGGCGTACGTTTTCGATTTCATACACGAATAACAATGATTAAAATGGATTGGCAACACTTCAAATGCAAATGGAGAATGGTTTTTGATCAGTCAGAAAACTATATGATAAGACTCCGAAATACCCTTGGCTATCAAAAGGGTGGATGGTAATAAGTATTTAGAGCTAGTCAGAATTTTTTTACATAAATATAAGTAGCCTTGCATCTACCCTCTGCTAAAAATACTACTATTATATTATTTTTTTCTTCTGCCATGTCCGGTATCTCCTTTGTCAAGTTTTATGATTCACTGCCCTATAAAAATTAGCATTTTTGGTCTGGAGTACCGTTCCATCACCCAGATTAAGTTAAACATGGCTATTGCATTGCGAATATTGAGTTCTTACTGCGCGCTGTCGTCTTCGGGGATGTGAACCCTATTTATATACAGCGGGGTTGCTACATATTCAGCGTTATGGACCAAATAACATCGATGCGCCACATTGTTTCTGGTGAAAATTGTTTTCGATTAAGAAACGGTTTTGCGTCCTTCACAAAATTATTTTTTTTCGCTTTTATTAGCTCTCGCGTAGCAATATCATATTATAATTGTCTTCTATAGATATTATAATTTTGCGTCCCCTCATGATTCGTGCGCATGGAGAAACTACGCCATCTGCTCCACGGTAACCATGCCACTGACATTATATGATTCAACTACGCTATTGCTCAAAAGCGTTTTTTTATGATTTACTGTTATTCCTTTTAACTAGACGAAATCAATCTTACAATAGCAGAACAGTTGTTATGCTAATTTTTGTTGTAATGTATATATTATGTGGTTGTGGTTAAAACTCGCGGTTAAATGTTACCTGTTTCTAACGAATGTTTGTTTCTAGCGATTGCTGACTCCTATATTATGTTTTCTCATAACTAATGTTTATAGGTTAAAAAATTATATTCTGTACATTCATTCCTTAGTTATCGGTTTCAGACGAAGTACTCTCAATGGTTTTTATATATTCGACGTATGTAGTTTTTTGAGTAGTTTTTTGTCCAATCTGAAACTGAAAAACGATGTCACTAAGCTATAAATTATAAAAAAAATAGTTTATAATATTATTTGGTTGATACTTATTTACTAACCTTTGATATGTGTATTGTGTAATCTAAATATAAATACGTTAAGGAATTATTTTTACAAAGAAATTTATTTTTAACATATTTCTTATGTTAAGAAACAGATATTGGCGTTTTTTTTTTTAATAATACATACTTAATTCATTTATTAAACAGTACGAAGAAGACTTAAAATAATGAAAAATAGTTATGAGAAATAAATTGTGTTAGGTAAGTGTGCCAGTATTAAGTACGAAACATCAGAAAGGAATAAAGCAAGTAAGATTAGATATAAAGCGATCTAACATCCAGCTCCGGTAAATTTTTATTTGAGGAAATTATGTAAAAAATACCAAAAAGATAAGTTCATTGCTGAAAACTCTTATGACTTAGGCACACATATTAGAATATAAACACTTGCTGGGTGTTTTAATACCCCAACGGCTTATGGCCGTGACCGACAATGTATTCCAATGCCGATCGCTCATCCTATGACATCCAGTTTTATAATACATCTTTGATGTTTTACAACCATTATGCACCTACAGGATTTGAGCCCACGACCATCGACACCGAAATGCGCGCTTGGCAATTTGGCACTGGAGCAACAATAAAATATATTATACATAATACTATGCCTATTGTTTGAAGACTCCCGGTATCTCTGATCTCCCGAGTAGCGTAAACGTAAACATGCGCGCCTAGCAATCCAAGGAATGTGGGTTCGATTTCCGCATCTGCCGGATTAAAAAAATCTAAAAATGCAGGACTGGGTGCCCATTGCGTTGAGCAATTGTCTGACAACCAATTCTCGTGAAAAATAATTTCTTAAGATATGTCTTCACATTACGACGATCCATATACTCCACTTTCGGAGTGGATATCTTCACACTGTATAGACCCATATGCTCCAATTTCGGAGCAAACATGGTAAATTCATGCTAGATTTTTTTTAAATTTATAATTTTTTAAATATAATATGAGAGTGTAAGTAGACATGTTTTTTTATATCTATCAATACTTTAAAATGGTAAAAATTATCTAATAATTAATTAACTAAATTGTATAACAATTACAAAATATGCGGTAAAAATAAACGCAAACAACATATATAGATCGCTGTAGAATTCAATTGCCATGAATAATATAATTATTTGTGTTTTAAAAAATATTATTTAGAGTTTTTTTTTATACTTTGGTGGCCCAGTTACAAATACGCAATTTTATACTCATTATTAGCCGCAAAAAGAAATTGCGCTTTATCAGCTCATTATAATTACATTAAATTAATGAAAATTCTTAGCATATATATAGTATTTATATTGATGGAATAGAGACACATGTTTTTTTTTTTAATTTCATTCGCATACTCATGTAGAAAAATCCAATAGTTATCGGCAAATCGATATGCCAGCCAGAAATATAAAATATTTATTACATGCGAGTGAGGAAAATTAAGCCAATACTTATAATCACGCATTATATTAAAATAAGGTAACATGAAACTCATATCCAAGAATTATAATAAAATCCAGAAATTTATTTTGAAAAATTAAAACACGGAAAAAATCATTGTCATCGCAAGCCTATGCCCATATACTATAAAATTGATTTAAAATATAATAATTTCTTTTTATTTCTCCATATACTCGTACACCTTAACTATATGGTCACCACGTTTTACCACCAGGATTATTTGCCCCTCTATAATTTCTATGCTAAGGCATGCCAGCATCCCTTAACGTACCGAATACATAATTTGAATATTTTTTTTTTATACCATGTTCGCTCCCAACGTAGAGCATATGAATCTACACAATGTGAAAATATTCACTCCGAAAGTGGAGTATATGGATCTCCGTAATGTGAAGACGTCTTGACAGATTATTTTTCACGAGAATTGTTTGTCAACCCAATGGGCATCCAGTCCTGCATTTTCGGATTTTTAAAATCCAAGAGATGGGGAATCGAACTCGCACTCTCCGGATTGCTAGACGCGCACGCTACCAACTACGCTACCAGGGAGACAAATATTAAATACTGAATATTATCCAATGGTTTTCCAGGACACTGGCAATCCGTTCTTCCATAGTTCCTTCCATCTCTGAGTTCCTATCGAATTCAAACTAAACCTTACCAAAAAGTACCTTCATAATAATTGAATACGTTTTATATTTTAGGTTTAATGAGAATTCACAACTAGCAATAACGCGGACGAACTTTGTGCTACGGCGTAGAGCATTGACGGTTGCTAATTAATCCGATGCCTACAAATGATACCGTGTGTGAGTTCTGAAATACTCTTTTATTCAGATATCAGAAGTCTGATGTTAAATATTTCGCTATTTTGATGGTGAAATAGTTTCTTGAATACGCATTTTATAAATATCTGAACGACAAGATAACTAATAATCATGAAACCAATCAAATTATACTGATTTTCGTTAGCTTTCCAAAAAATATGAGCCTTGGTTTCGACATAAAAGTAACTCATAAGATAGAAAAAATGATTGTACCAGAATTTATTCACTTAAGACTTGTATAGGACAATGGCCCATCTAGGAAAATGCACCATTTTCGTATCAGGTTGGAGGGTTTTCAACGCAGCCGTAGCCAGAATAATGCTTGCAGGATTATTACTAGCATGGCTTCTAAACTTATTGAATCAATCATTAAATCATGATTAGCAAGAATATTATAAATAACATGCGATATCGTCGCTATAATATTGGTTTATCGAATATCCACGGTGTGTGATTTGAAAAACAAAACATGTTTCAATTAATTAGATAGTTTATTCAATATTACAATATATCCTGTAATTCTATTCTTTCATTATATAACAATCATATGGCTTTAAAAATGCCTCAGTTACCTTTAAGTATTTGCCTGTACGTATTTAAATAAAATTTGTTTATCATCTTCTGAATATTTGACGGTTGCTCTATTCGAAAAATCAATCCTAAAGCGACAATATGTAATGAGTGTAAGTAACCCTTTGATTTGAAGTCAAGGTATTTCACAAAACTTTATGCTAGTAGAGAATAAATCGTATGAATATACTTGTATATTTATTGAAATATTTTGTTCAATATCGAATTTATATTAAGTTATTCGTGAATCTGTCATTAATCATACAATGACTATTTACTTAATAGGAAATTACGTAATTCCGAAGAATTAACGGATTTCGCTTTTATTAATAATTGCAATGGTCCACGCGAAATCTGCATGCCGTCCTCCAAACGGCAGGGCCGATAATAATATAATAAAGATATTTATTGTGTACTTAGAATTATAAGCGGCGAAAGGAAATTTCCCAATTTATCTTAGAGTATTGAAGGAATTTCTCAATGTTGCTAGATCATGCTCGATTTTGTTTGCATGTTGCGAAAACAGCCTCTTGTCAATGGCGTCGAAACGAGATCAATCTCATTCAGAGACGTATACAATATAAATAGACAACGATTGACAGAACTTATCAGTATCAATCAAGTTGTAGAGCAATAAACAATTCCAAACATGGCTAGGTTTATTTTAGTAGTATTGGTCGCTGTGGTAGCAGCGAGCAATGCACAGACCCACCACAAAGTTGAAAAAATGTTCATGTCCAGGACGATGGGATCAGATCTTACTCCGTCAGCGACAGGATACATTTTCCGCAGCGATAGCAATGGACCTGCCAGCTATGTTCAACTTGGAGCTGGAGCCGTGCACAAGCACTTGAACACTTTCCCAGACACAGGATCTCAACAGCCTAGTGCTCTTCCGTACACCAAAGGCCTGGGTTCATATGGACTCCCCGCTGCTAAGTTGCAATCTCCCGTTCAGCAAGCTGGTAAATATTATACGGTACCAGTGACAGCATATAACGGATACGCCCCAGCTTCCAACTTGGCTGCTAATATTGGCGCTTTACCAAAGAATAGCTACGGCCAACTTCTCCAACAAGCTCCCGCTGCAAAGAAGGCATCTGAAGAAAGCGACGAAAGTGATGAAAATGGAGATGAAGAATCTGACGGTGGTAAATTCTCATTCGAATCCAATGATGACGATTTAGGCGATGCATCGTTTGCAGGCTATGCAGGAAAGTTCGATTATAGTGGTGATAGTTTTGGTAAAAGTGTTCGAGGCCACCCAAATTATGCCGCCGAATTCGAAGCTGATACTGGATACGGATCATCTGGATTCGGAAGTGTAGGCGCTAGAAAATCTGGTGATGAGGGTTCTTATTCTGCTGATTCTGGTTCTAGTTATGCTAACGCTGGTCACGGCCATGGCCATGGTCACGGTCATGGACATCATGATTCTGCATTCAAACATGGTGGTGGAAAATCTTACGGTTCAGTCGGACATTCTACTCATGGTGACAAAGGTGACAAAGGATACAAGTCAGCAAGCCATTTTGACAAAGGTGAACATGGCAAGCACTTCAAAGATGGCCACAAAGGATATTACGGTGCTGACGGTGGTCATAAATCGGGACACCACGACAGTGCCGATCATTATGGCCAGAAGCACGAAGCAGCTAAGGGATACAAAGGAGGCAATTTCGGTGAGAAGAAGGGTCACTCAAAGGGGTCTAAAACTACTGGATTCCACAACGTTTACCATAAGGATGAATTCAAAAAAGATCACGATTTCTACGATGATGCTCACAACAGCGGAGGTTTCCATAAACACAACGGGTTCGGAGCCAATCATCATTCTTCTCATGGAGGACATTCTAAGGGTGGAAAACATGATTCTGCTAATCACCATGACAACTTTGGCAAAAGTGGCCACTCCCATAAGGGACAAGCTTATGACCACGATCAGGGACATGCTTCTAAAGCAGGACATGCAGGTCATTACAACAAATTCAGCGACTTTGGGAAGAAGGGCGGACATTCCGACGGAAGTGAACATGGATTTGCACACAAGCATTAAATTAATTTTAATGTTCACTATTATTTTTTATCTCACTCTGGTTACCTTTATTGATGTTTGTTATACCCATTCGTTGCTTGACATGTTTTTGATTAATATTAGATTTGTACTGTAAATAAAAGATTATTTAATAAATTATGTATTTTTGTTTCTTTAACATTATCTTTCTTTAACAGTAATTTAACGAAAATCCATGCAGATAACAAGATTAATATGTACATGTTGATCAACAATTTAATATAAAAGAGTATGCAAATTTCAAAACCATAATAAAATAGATAAGCTGCCTTAAACTATTGCGTATAATATAAATATAAAATGTTGCACGTGTTTCAATTGTAATATTGAAAAAAATTTCAAATTGTCACGTTTGTTTGAAAACTGAAAAAATACCTTTATTTTTTTACATTTGAATAGAGACACGACGAAAAAAATATAAATGTATAATCATAGAAAATATGGGTATTCGCATTTTTTCCCAAAAACTTTTATAATATTCAATTTTCATTTTGCAAAAGACAGTGTTAGCTAGTTGATAACAATAGTCATTAGAAATTACCGAGCATAATAAGTTACTCTACACATTATTATTTATTATAAATTATAGCATATATAAATACGCGAGCTTCTGGATCGCTGGTTAAAGTGACTGGATCTAATCTTGTTGTTCGATAAACGATACATCCGATACAAATGTGTATAATTTAGTACACGAACACCCAACCTGGTGAAAAATGGATTCTTTCTTATTTGAGAGAATTCAACTTCTGTTTCTCGCGAAATCTTTGATTTTTTTCTTGGAAAAAACAGGAAAAAGTACGCTCTTTTTTGCTTTTCCATTGCATAAAAATATTACTGGGGAATATAAGCCTTTGTCGGTGAATGGCTAGGTTAGAACAAACCTACGTGAAAATATATATATTGCTCTATGTGGCGGGAATAGAAAAAATAGCTAATAATTTATTTTTATTCAATATTTTCGCAACATAAATTTACGGTACTTATTGCAGTTTTTTCCATTTT
>JAGVSQ010008504.1:0-14346 GCA_022683975.1 Rhyacophila evoluta
CTGAACAATTTCATATTTGACACATAGGAGGTATTTTTGCGTTGACGACGATATGCTCGTTTTTATTTTATAATGGATGTTTATTAAAAAAATCGTATAATGAAGACAATTCATTTTTTTTACATACCATGTTCACTCTCAAAGTGGTTGCATACGTTTTTTTTACTATAACGTCTTTTGCCAGTAATACGACGATATAATAAACAGAAAAAATCACTTTTACCGTTACCGTATTTATTATAATAAGTAAAAATTTATTATTTCCTTTGTAAATTAAAGATCTGACAAGTAAATGCTGAGTAATTATTATTCTTATTGTACTGTCTAGTCACCAATGTACTCTCCATTATATTTTTCATATACGGTAAATACAATTTATTATATTAGAAGACGCGTCAAATATAATAAATGTTTGAGAAACGTCACCTTATACCAACGTATCCATTTCGATTTGATGGTTATCAGCTACGAGGTGTGCCTGTACTTTTAGAATCATTGACATGTCCTCATTTTTCATCGAGTTTTTTCTGTTATTCCACTGCTTTAATTGACAGTGAGAAATGCCGAAAGACCAAATAAAGGCTTTTCAAACAAATTATTTACAAGTGATTACTGCAGCGGCCAAGTTTTTTTTTACTTCTGATTAACGAGTTAGTTTCATTTTAAACTTTGTTTAGAGAGGTTGTTGTTCCTATCCGTTTTACAAATACTCTATGTGCAGTCAATCTGATACTAAAATATTCTTAACCGAAAACTTTTATACAAATAAATAACTAGATAAATATGAAAGTTCTCAGTTATTTAAAATATGCTACCTAATTTACATAATTTTGGACTGAAATTCAGTGAATCCGAGTTCAAATATCATCATATAAAAATGAATATATGATTTTTTTCTTCGTATTTTTTTTCACTCCACTATCCTATTCTGAACGTGAGGTTTGATGGATGAAATAGTTTGAAGATAAAAATAAAAAAATAGATACATATAACGTAGATATGCGACTTCTTAATAATCAAGTGGTAAATTTACGGGTTTCGGTGATGGAAAATGCGGATTTGAATTTCATATATGCATATGGATTTTAAGGATTATTATAAAAAAAATGCAAGAGTGAATACCCATCTAGCTATACAATTACCTCAAGAAAAATACCCTTCAAAAATCTGGCTGTATAATTCTTCAAATTTTACAGATTAATATTCCCTATTTTTGAATTTTCAAAACAGGCAGATCCATATACTCCACTTCTGGAGCGAGAAAAAGTAACTGATATAACCTACGAACGTAGTGACATAGATTCTTCATTATCTTAACCATGTGTACATCTAACTGTACAAGGGCGCTTGAATATTATGGGCGACCTTTTAAAGAAAAAAATATTAAATGCAGTAGTATCTATAAGAGCAATAATATTTGTATAACTAAGATAAGTTTTCAAAAACAATACAAGATACTTACAAAGAGGGTAGATAAATAATAATATAATATTATTATAATCGTTCAATATATACAGTTTCTTTCATAAAAAAAGTTTTTTTAGAAGTCCGCCTCCTTACCCACGGCGCGGTACTGCTTCTGAGTGACCATATATTATAATAAATCAGTTAATGCTGCATAATAAAATATTTTATATATTATTCATTAGTGATCGATGAATTCTTAATTTATTTACTTTATAATATAATAATATAAAATTTATATGAAGATCGTAATATGATTTCGTGAAAAATTGTAAGTACTATTAGATTGCCTGTTCAATATGCAATAATATTAAGAAATAAAATCACTCACCTCTATTATGATTCGCTATAAAAGATCTGTGAAATGAATCCAGCTGTCAGTGTACGTCAATCACATTCGCCTATCTCGCGGGGAAAATGCCGTCAGTCCGGTCGAAAAATTTCGAAAAAGTCTTCATACAAAATACCACGAATGATAATGGCAAAACTTTGATGACAGACCAACACGTCATCAATTTGTAACGCCTCTATTCCCCCAAAACCAACTGGTTTGACGTATCTTCTAATGCTAAGTCAGAAGTATGAGTGGGGTGACATGCAGGGGAATGAAATTGAAGGACTTTAATAAAGGGTAGTCCACCAATTTTCTTTCTCTAACTCGTATATTGACTTTTATATGGTCATATCATATATTTGAAATAGAGTTTTTTGTTTTATATTCATCGGTCTTATTGGTCACTAACATACTTATATATACTGGTGAATGTGTTTTAATCTATTGTACATACAGAATTGGAGACTGCAATATTTACATGAAAAGGACAAAACTAAGATATATTTAGAGCAGGAATAAAAGGAAAGATTAAATTAAATTAAAACAAAAATTAATGATGTAAATTGTATTATAAAAAATATGATAATTGTATTCAGAAATGCTTGAGTTATCATGTTTCACTTGAATGATTACTACTCGATGTATTATTTTTCTGCACATTTATTTTTATTTATCTATTTTTTCGTACATACTGTAATATTACAAATTTTAAGTTTAATTAATACATTAGAAGCACGTTATACATATGGTTATGACGAAAACATCAAAAACATATTAAAATATAAAAATAGAATAAAGAAAGAATCAAAAAATATGTACATACAGAAGGAAAAAGAGAGTGTCTACCAGGTAAGTTAGACAGATCGTATTCTGATAATGTATATAATAGCATCCATCTAAGCTCGCTCTCACCTACGTGGAAGATATCAATATCCAAGGCAATATTGTTAAGCATCACTATTGCTCTCCGCATTGGCATGACCACTGTCAGGGTAGCCCTGTATTTAGGAATGAAAAACAGCTTAGGTTCCCGATTTCTTAGATAGTTATCAGGGACATACAGATCAAAATTAGCAAGAGCGGCCCATACAATGTTATCCTCACTCCCATCCAACTGTGCGTGCGATATGCAAAAAGGCTTGGATGTCTGCGTAAATAGTGTGAACGTTGAGACATCTGGACACATCTTAAGCCCCGAACACAATACGAATGCCTTTCTTAGAAAAAAAAATTGCGTAAAAAATATCGCGTTATATTCAGGCTAAGTAGAAGTATTTTACTTAATAAATTTAAATAAATATATACTATGAGTATGATAACATATAATGTGACTCTTTTAACTCTACACTAATTACCTCGCCCTGATACTCGGTAGTAATCTGGATTATTCTAAATATTAACAACATTACGCTTATTGCAATCAATGTTGAGATTAAAATATTTCAAGAACAATCCTTCAAGAGTTTGTTTGATACGAATAGGTACGATTTTAGTTCAAGTTAATTTAAAATTTACAATCAAATTTGTCGCTTTTTAATATAATTATGACTTTGGAATCATTGTTAATTTGTTTGAAAAAAAAAAGCATTAAGTTTTATTTGTTTATGGCCGGGGTTGTAACAGCAAGTGGTACGGTATAAAATTATTACGGTAGGGTTTGATACGCCTGAATTCATGAATATGACCGGTACCCGTCCGACCATTTCATGCGTTACAGTGCGCATTACGCTAGACTTGTGACCAATGACAGCATGTGACGGGCTGACGATCTAACGTCGTGATGCCGTCGACGAACGGGAAGGGTTTATAGTGTACTTTATACGATCTCACACGGTCTAAGAAATAATATGACATTAGTGTATTTTATTTCCTGAAGCCTCTGGAAGAAGAAACAGTCTAAGAACGATTGGTTTGAGGTTGGACATGGTGAATATAATTGAATATCTGTTGGTTAGTGATGTCAACAAACACATACATTGTCTACAGTTAAATGTAAATTGGTAAATGTTGAATCATATATCGGATATATGGAAGGAAGTTAATTATGTCGAAAAATTGGTCATCACTTTAATACATGTGAATAAAAACGAGTGAATTAGTATTTATCTAATCTTGACATTATAATTAATACAACCTTCATGAAAATGTTTTCATCCAAGCTTTTTCATAAATATTAATCAAAGATTTGGATATTACTTTTTTGTTACTAACTGTACCAATGATACAATAAGCCTAATTATATGTTATTCTATACGACATTTGTGTTTAAAATCACGATTTCTCAACATTTTTGCACCCCCGTCCCCCTAAGAATAAAGAAAGCCACTACAGTTTCGATTTTTGATCGAGGAAATATGGAACTATTTGGATAAATTTTTATTTTAATCGCCTGTGAAAAATTAGTTGCAATACAGATTAAGCCCCACGTGAGACCACCACTTTCATTTCATTATACAAAATATAGAAAAAATACTACACATAGTATGAACGTTTGTTTAGGATAAAACGAAATATACGTTAGGCTGAAAATTTCGTCACTTCGGTATTCGTTATAAAAAGATTTAGCCTGTATTTAATTTGTATCAAAATTTCTAAATGTAGGCTCGCAAAAATATCTTACAAACTAATGTTAAACAATCATCAATCGTCCTTAATAGCAGGATGAATGAAATTAATTTGAATGAAGAACGAGTTTGAATCTATATATCAGACAAAACCGGGTAATAAAGCTAGTAATTTGAAAAATATACATGGTCTTTTTGAATATGACTCGATCCACTAAACGTGGCGTGAACCTCGATAATGAAATAATCTGAGAGGATAGGGCAAATGTGATGTAGAGAAAATGGAATGCTGAGAACGCGTAGAGAATGCGATCCAATTGAAAATATTCTAACATGTTTTTGTTGGAATTGTGTAAAAATCACTGAAAGTATAGTGACGCACGTACTGTAACTTATTTCCCATACAAATTGCATCGCACACTGACTTGTAGTATGCGATAAAAAAACACTATCATCAAATTCCCACGATAATCTGAGTGAAGAAATTCTTTAAAAAAATCAAATCTCCTAGAAAGCTGCATTGAGCTTAAAAGCATTGCGAAATTACTTGATACTTTTTACTAAGTTATATGGTAAAATAAAATAAGAATAAATTATCACCACTGAGATATTACGTACAAAGAATAAAACTCTCATTATAAGATGGAAATAAATTCAAAATTCGGTTCTTTTAGGAGTCCTTGATGACCTAAATAGATCTTTAAAATGGTTCACTCATATAATTACGTAAAATGTCGAATTTTTAAATCATTTCCGCTCTGAAAACGGATAAGCAAATAAATATATGTCTGAATATGAACACTTGTATAAATATACTAAAAAATGATTTTTACCAACATTATAAACAAATAGACAATGTGAGCTGTTTTATGTTTAATACACAATATGTTCTTCTTTTAATATTACATTAATAATTTTTGTTATATTTGTGTTTTAAATGCTTTAAACCAATAATTTGTAATGCTTTTACACATAAGAAAAATAATCATACAGTAATAAAACTCTGAGCTTCATTGAAAAGTAATAATAAATGTATTTTCCAGTATAAATGTTGATCAACAGCAACGTTGGTACTCAGTATTTTAATTGGTCAACCAGGGAATTAAAGCTAAATATAGTACAATTTACGTCTAATCTAATAAGCCTTTACGCATTACGTTCGTTTCACTGCGGTATACGTTCTCATAATTAATTCAGCGGTATGGCAAATGACAGTGATGTCGAAATATCTATTATAAAATGGTGGCCTGTTAGACGTTACTACGTTCCATCTGATTGTAATAAAATATTACAATAACGTTTCGTATTGAGAGCTGTCTAGATTCCACATCACATAGTAAAGCAGTTTTGAATTGGTTTAACTCTGCGATGAACTTGTTTCATAATATTCTTGAATCCAATCTCTCTCATCATTCACTTGTTTACTAGCAGCCATCTAAAGATCAACTAGTAGACGGTATACGAGAAACTTGAATAATACAACGACGTTTTAGACCGCAAATAATACAATAGTCAGATTACCGTGGAACAGTTTAGTGAACCGTTAGAATGCCTACATTTCGTGCTTGTATATTATATTATTTTTATGTCGCACAATAGAGTTGCGCATCTACGCATATTAAAAAAAAACCCAATATAAAATTTTCGTACAAGGCCTATTTTACAAGTACCAAGGTATATACAATACATTGTCTTTTTGACATTTGAATACTGAGGTTATTAAATTTTCTAGATACAAAGTTGTTCCATGTAGAAGAAACCAAAACATTTATAGATGAAGACTCCGTTTATATTATTTATTTTTTTATTGTTATCAACCATACCCGATACGAAGAATTTACGTACAGATTTATCTTTACATATTGTTTTTACGGGTATTGGTATAAGAAAATGTATATCCTATATTATAATTTACGTCTGAAATAATCATATGTTTACTATAAACATTGCAAATATTACAAATATCCAGTGAAATTAAATAAGTACAAGTCTTGAATATCATGTAGATTATCAATATTTTTATGTCGATATTCTATCTAGTTTTATTTTTTATAAAATCGTATTAAATATGCTTAATATGTTTGGTTAATTTAGATTTTTCATTGATATCTTCCCAAATACCGCGGTAGAACGTAACATATGTTTAAAGTATAAGAAATATATAATTCAGAGAAGCATTTTGTGTATAATAACTTGTTTTCGATGAAAAATAGGTAATAATTTAGCACAGTGGCGTAGCTACATATTCAGCGCCCTGCATTTTTAAGTACAGAGTACCTATTAATATTCCCTACATATCTCATTACAAAATGCACTTACACATGTTTAATTTCCGTATAAAAATATTGTCTCGCTTTACAACTATTTTTGTGTACATTATTTTATTTAATTCTTTCTAATTTTGCGCTCCTGTGATTCGTGCGCTTGGAGCAGTATGCTCCAACTACTCCACGGTAATTTACCACTGGATTTGCACTAAAACAAAAAAACAAAAAAATTCTAACAATATACATAAACAAGAAAAGTCAAGAAACCAGAAAGAAGGTTTGCCATGTGAGCTAGTGAGAATCTATTCCAGAAATATATAAAATAACTTCCATCTAAACTCATTCTCACTCAGATATTTTCCACCTGAGTATATTATATACCGATACTCAAAACAATTTGTTTATTAGTATGTAGCTATGGTACTTCTATTAACTTTTCTTTGAAATTAAATTTTTAATATTTTAATAAATAATTATGTTTTAATTAAATTTTCATTCATATGCTGATTTTCCATTAATATTGTTTTCTTGCAATGTAATCATATCACGATATAACTTTCAACTCCGTAAAAATATTACATTCTTGAATTTTAGCCTTCTTTTTTAGTTATCTAAATTTACGCACTTGATGAAAAATTCTACGTAACGAAAACAATATGTTCCAAAAATACCAGTAGTGGAACATGAGATGTGAGAACTTCAGATGCAAGAATGCTTTTGTGTAAAGCTGTCAGACATTTTTGAAAGTTTGAAAAAATCATCAAAATCAAGTGGCTTGCATTGATCGCGTGTGCCTTACCAATCCATGGGGTGTAGTAAAGAATTAATTAATCTCTTAATTATTTATTTTAAACTCTTAATTTTTAGATGTAATATTTTTTTCTATTTAAATATAAATTTTATTATACATAGCTTTCTAATGCTTTAAAATAGATTCTTCATCTAAAATAACATTACAAAATCATAAACAATATTCCTCAAATGTTTATTAAGTATACTCGAATATTTTCCTAGAAATTTTTTGCTTATAGTAAGAGATTAGTAAATTTCTAAAATGTGGATCGCAGATTCAAGTTTGAGCCGAATATAACCAAAATAATTAAGTTCTTAGCATCTCATCGATAATGTTATATGTAGATTGAGGACATTTTCCTCATTTTGAGGTGAAATATCATTAGTCAGACATTTAAAGTACAGACACAAAAACAATATCTTTTTATCCTTAACCATGCTCGCTTCAAAAATTGACCATATGAATTAACAGGGTGCAAACATGTGCAGCAATGTAAAGATATATCTTGATGGATTATTCATTCACTCAAATTGAAATCAATCAATTTCTCAATTTTGGACTATTACATATATATATATTCAATCCGACAACTGTGTGAATCAAACTCCAAATCTACCGCTCTAACACGCTAACCTCTCGGCTACTGGGAAGACATTTTTTATTGGTTTAATTTTATTTTTAGTTTAAAATTTTAGCGGATAAATATTTGAGTTTCAATCGCGTATCTTCTATAATGAGTTCATGTATTTTCATAAACCGTTTTTTTTCTCCTTGCAGAACATAGACCGAATAGATTTAACAAATCGCTGATATCAAATTGTCGTAAGATTTCATGATAAAATAAATATTTCCGCTGTTGAAATTTATATAGTCAACTCTGGTGTGTTATTGGAGCGCGAGCGCGTGATTGTAGTTTTTTAAAGTAATTAATTCATAATTTATTCGAGTTCAGCTCCACACATGGCGTTAACAGTGCAACCCTTAGCGGGGGCATTATGCCAGACGAAGGGTCTCGGTGGGGCGCGGTTTTGGATTACACATTACGACATGACGACACCCCATGCGGGGAATAACCCCTTAAGACAAAGGGTGCAGTCCAACAGCGTCAAATTATTACGCCTTTCAGTAGCATGCGCAGAAAAAATCCAACGCAATCCATTATAGCAAATGCCATTGTCATACCAGAACCCTACTACAGAATGTATGATGTTATGTTATTAAAAGTGTGGGGCGGAGATGTGATTTTTACTAATTTATATATATGAACAGTCTTGGCATTACATATTTATTAAACCGAAAACAAAATATAAATATGGTATTTTAAAAATCATGATCATCTTCTCCCCGGGAAGCTTCCACTTATATAATCACAATGGCTTCGAATATTCTCATTTTGGATCAAATATTTTTCATTGTTATTAGTGTACATCTATTCGTGAGTAAATGAAGATATTTCTTAGCTTATTGAACTCACTTGAAATATGTGACTTGTGCTGATTTGCATGTCCACAGAACTTGGTTTTTACATTGCTTAAATATTATTATAAATTATTATAAATCTTCCACTATTTTATACTCGGTATATAAAACAATACATATATTTGTAAAGCAAAATTATTACAAACAAAAAATACACGAGAATTGTGATGACTGTGCGTGTAAAATGCAATTACGTATGTGACGACTATGATTTATTTACTATTTATTCATTCAAAAATCTACAGACAAATTAATATTGCTCATTATTTAGATACCAGTCGACCACCGTAGTTCAGTGGCAAAGTACGGGAATTATAAACCGCTATAAACCAACACGGAAGTCACAGATTTGAATCCTGCAGATGCACTCTTGTAAAATATAAAATTCTACGTAACCTAATATGTGTCTTACAGTAGAACGGCACAATGAGGTGTGATAATGGTTAGCACTTAGTCCAATAATTTGTTATAAGCGTAATATAAATAATTCTATTAATAATAAATCATGTAAATGTTCAGTGTGATGATATATATTTAATTCATTCATTCACTTTCGTTTTAGTTTAATTCCGTTTTAGTTACCCATTCAGTATGATAAATAATTATTAAAAAAATAATAGAATCATGCTTGGCTTTCAAATAATTTTGTGATGTGATACCAGCAGGTATTGTAAAATTTCAGGAATGTTTTCAGTAGAAATAATTTCACAAATAACAGATTGAGCTTAGTTACTATAATATGCCAATATGGAAACTATTTTTCTTATGTTCTAGTTTTCCAGCTGCTTCTCCGCAGTCTGGTGCTATTTTTAAACGCGAACTCTGTGTTAATAATTAGAATTTCAATAACAATCTTACCAACTTCCAGGAATCTCATTAGTATAATATGAATGAGACTTTTGAAATAATTTTTCATGAGTAAAGTGGAAAGGTATTCACGCAAACTTCACATACCTGTAAATAGATACGCATGTTATTACGACACGTTAATACAGTAATGGTAAACTTATGGCATATGTCAGAGTTGCCACATAAACAATTTCTGGAAACATATCACATTGAACTATTATTTTTAAACACAACACAATAACATTTTAACAATGTTATTTATATTTTACGCGAAAGAAACTAATTGAATACAACGATTTTTTCGATGTCTTATACAGAAATAAAGCAATCAACATTAGAATATAACTAGTTAAACATTATATTTGTTTCTTTATGCTTAGCAAAGAATATTCTTATATGATTCTTTCCTAAAGATGCTTGTAAGTTGTCGTTCTATTAGATACGTTGAAAAATCATTGATAACTTGTGGTATATTCAGTTGTACTACCAAAATACTGAAATAAATGACTGATTTAAATTAATCTCTTAGCAAAATACAACCAGAAAATAAATTAATAATTTAATATCAATTTTCGACAACATTTTTTATGAATTTGGGTATTCATCTTATATATCTCAATAAAAGTAACCTGTTTTAGCAGCATCTTGTCATATTTTTTTAGCACGCATACATACAGTTCCCTACCACTGACATAGTATGCCATATGGGCTCTTGGAATTTGCTTTTGTAACACCTGATGTCTTTCTTTGTGATTCACTTCGACCTTATTGTTTGATGTTTCATATTTCAAGGAAATGTCTTACAAACGATGCATACCTTTCTGCGTACATGTATTAATGACATGTGCGTAATATAAATAAGGAATGTAGAAAGTAAAGCAAGTACTATAATTGACGTACCTTCTTATATAATATTTAAAATAGGATATTAAACCTTAGCCCTATTCCCCAATCACCTATTTTGAATATATTTGAGAACATTAAGAACAAAAAAATATCATGACGCAAAAAATATTTCTGATTACGTTTTATTAATGCTTCATGATTTTCGCATAAAATTTGCATATTTTTAATTATGATGAGTCGTATATTATTAGATTTAGAGTTTCCAATGGGCTGGATACATTATTTACAAGAATGATTAACTTACTGAAAAAAAACCTACTTGTTCCTTTTTCTTCTTCTTTTTAGAATATGGATCTACACAGTCTGAAGATATCCACTTCGAAAGTGGAGTATATGGATCTCGCAATGTGAAGACGTTTTAACAGATTATTTTTCACGAAAATCGTTTGTCAGACAATTTCTCAACCAAATAAGAACCCTGCTCTGTATTTTTAGATTTTTATAAGTCCAACAGCTGTGAGAATCGAACCCGCATTCCCCTAATTGCTAGGCTCTCACACTAAATTAAATGTTACCGAGGAGACCATCTCTGGGTCTATAGAGTTTTAGAATACTAATAAAACAATAAAATGGTGTCTTTGGCTGGCTGAAGTTGAAAAAAGATCTGAAAGTTAATGAATAAAATTGGTGGCCAAGAATAAACCAGGTAGTAACATTTGGTGCTGACCCTTGTGCTAAATGTTTCGCCACTAAATTATTGCATTTGAGTCTAATATTAAAATATATTACACTTTTTTTAATCTGCCTATTTTTAATAACTGTATAATATACATTTAGTTATGTATTATTATTTTCCTTTCTTCGTATACGATCTCTACGTGAAGTATTCTGTCACCCTCAGTTATCTTATATCCTTCTAAGTTATGCTATCATCGTTTAACACCGTAAAATACATTCAGTTGATAGTGACTGATAGCCTAGAAAAACGCTGGAGTCTTGATTGTTGGAAAAAAGTAAAAGGAATTTAGGCTCTTCAGAGACATCTGCAATATTTGTCTCACAGTCAATTCCAATATCGTAGCACGGCTTCTAGCATAACAGGGAGCTGACTGGTCAGTCCTCTGATCTCCAAGTTTCATACAAAGTCAAATCACCTCTCCTCTAATATTTGGGACAGGCATCTGCCTGAAAAACTCGATTTATATTTCTTTTAAATACGAATTTTTCTAAATACAGTTTGGTGTGTGAACGTTAAAAAATACAGCAGTATTTCCACGCTTAAGTTTTTTTGTTGAAAATAGCAGTTAGTTTTGATTTCCAAGCGATAGTTTAGTCATTTTAAATAATAAAAGAAATTGAAGAAAAAATTCGCGTGAGAAATTCTTCACCCCCTGTTAAAAATAAACTATTAATTTTACGATTTGAATAGTTTGCAGATATATAATTTCCTGTTTACTAAACCTAAATATTTTGTCACGATTAAAATATTTGTATAATTTCTTAATATTATTTTAGCAGTTTTTTTATTTATTATTAGCTCACATGCGTGATGAAAAGCTATAATTTTATAAATACCTTTAATAGACTCTAGCCACAATACAATAAGCTTTAGTTTATTATAGACCATGGGGTATCAGAAAAACAATATTAGGTCGTTTATGTTTGAACTTAAAGTTTTGTTTTATGTGTATTTATAATTCATTTAAACGCACAACGGGGAAATTGTAAATTTATCGCCAAAATATAAATCACTTAAAATAGTATCCATAAAAATTCTTCAAATAACCATAAATAGTGTATGAATATTGAAATCATCGATACATAATAGAAAATTTACATGCTCCCTCAAATAACTTACTTCAATCCAATATTCAGATTATGTATAGCGTGCATACAGATCGTTCAAGGTTCTTAGAAAACTGTGTTCTATGAAATATAAATCTGTCATTTATCGAACTACCAATATATAATATAAGTGTCATGATGAAGATTGAGCGATTTTGTTCTTTGCTGTATTTTGTATGTTTAAATTTAAAATGTTCATAAGAATCATGGTAAAAAAAAAACATAATGACGTAAACAACTATAGAATTCACTACAGATCAATGATCGAAATAGTTTCAAGTAATTTGTAACTGGGCTTAAATTGTATTTTTTACATAAAATATGACGTGACCTCGACAAAAACAAGTGATTTAATTGAATAGTTAATGAAATAAACCGAATAAATTATATATTTTTAATCTGAGTCCGAAAAATCTACTCCAACAAGCATAACCATATTCAAAACTACAGGGCAAAAATATCGTCAAAGATTATTTACTACTGTAAAAAAGATTCATTAAAAAACTGTATTAAAGATTAGTAAGAGTAAAATGCAAATACTTCTTCCATACAATAATCAGACTTAAATCCACGATCAACAGATTTGGAAACGTACATATTGACTAAGACTAAGTGTGGTATGTGCAGGTTTTTCCATAATTATACGAAAGTATGAATTTGAATTCTTTATATATTGTTATCTACTTCATTTCAAAGAAAATAGCCGTAATTTTAATTAAAAGTTAAATAAATAAAATTGTATTATATGTAAGAGTGAGCCTATTTAGTAAAAGTTTATTGTTTAGATTATCGCTCACGTTTCGTGGATAGTTAAACAAGTACTCACGTACCTAATCTACGGCTTAAAAAGGTAAAATGAGCCATGTCACGGAATAAATCGATGGAGCAACTAACTTGAACTATTATTAGTATTATCACTCGCTCTTATCACGTTAACTAATAAAACCCTTTCCTGTTTATTAAAACAGAAGTCTTATGATAAATTGAACACAAATATGGTTAGCACGATTCCCCAGGTTAGAAGTCAAACCAATCATGATTTCTAATTCAAAAGCTACAGCTCTCCTGGCGTTTATTATGAATGATGCTTTCAATCGATATAAACGTGTTTGATTTGAATTTTGTCCGATATTTATTCACCATAGTTATTTTAAACTTGATAATTCTCCTCAGATTATAAATTATTATATTTTATATCCGGTATAATATTATCAACATTTTCATTCTCTTTTATTTAATAATTAATATCTTTTATACATTTCTTTATGCATATATTCAAAAATCGTTTATTTATATGTACATATCAATTGTTATAATTGAGTTCAAGTGCATACAAATATTATCTATATCAACAGGAAATAAGTGAGTAAGTCTTATTTTCGTTCAAATCTAGTTTAGTATAAGATAAAGTAGAAAGTGTTTAACTGAAAATCTGACTAGGTAAGATGCAAAAATCTATTTACTTCATTCGGAGGTTCATATGTCACACCTTCGCAGCTATCATATTAAAAGAATATTTTAATTTTTTTCAAATTAAAAAAAATAAACTTGACTACAATTTTATTTTCTACTAACTTAAAATTTACACCGCTTTACTCCAGGATTGAATAAATAAGTAAATGTTTCAAATTTTCGAGAAAGTTTCCCACAAATGTGTTTAAGAATTCCATTATTACTGAACAAAATATAATAGTTGTTAATCTAAGCACAATTGTTTTTAAAAATATATACATTTGTTGTGATACTTGTATTTGACTTATAATGTATATGATGATGTCGGGCATTTATAATATAATTAAGTATGCTTATAAAGCTATCATCAAAACATATAAATCTGTATAAATTAAATTTTAAAAATTAATATCTTCGACCGATGGTGCTTGATGGAAATTGATTTAAAATTCT
>JAGVSQ010008505.1:0-11328 GCA_022683975.1 Rhyacophila evoluta
TTAACAGTGATCTCACATATGGAAGTTTACCAGTTTTAAATAATTTAGAATATAACAGATTATATAATATTATCGATCTTCCTATTCGCTACTTATAAAAATCCAGCATAGTTTTCTCCCGTTCATAGTTATTTATAATGCGTCAAGTGCTCTAATCAACGTGTAATTACCTACAACCTACTTAGCTATTTATTGTCAGGTTTTTACCGTGTCCCTTACAATCGTGTCACAGGATAGATTCATTTCGCATTGCATCTGTCGCTGTAAAAGGGAATTTATCGTCCAGTCACCACGAAAAGCCAGGCTTTTCTACCCTGATGTGACCATTGGTCACATAATATCATAAATCCTTTATCGCTGCGTGATTTCGAAGTGAATTCAGGCTCCAGCCAATTTTATCTGTTATTGATGGGAAAGTAAGCTCGGAAAATCTCGTAGCGCAGTGATTATTAAAGAAATAAAAATGATATTATTTGCTACCAAAAATCTTTTTTTACCTGATCAAATATATACTTTTATTATTGAATAAATTCATTTGCCTATTACTAATTCGTTCAATCGTTCATTCTTGAATATTAAGTCAGTTTTGTCAAATTGTGTGAAATCAGATTATGTATTTACTATTTTCTAACTATATAATAGCAAAATAAACGTTGAGTTTCTCCGGATTATAAAATGATTTTTAACGATTGCAAGTAATAATCCGGTAGCCGAGAGGTTAGCGTGCGTGCAAATATAAAAAAAAACGTGGGTTCCATTCTTGCATTTCCATCTTTAAAAATGTAGGACTAGATACCCAGTGGGTAAGCAATTAATTGTCTGATGCCGAAATAATCTGTCAAGACATGTTTTCATATTCCATATATCCATAGACTCCGTTTTAGGAGTAATTTATCTATTGGTAAAAAAGAAGAACTGCTTAAATGTTATCCTCTGTATGCTTCTTCTTTTTCACCAATATTCGATTTTTATGTGGAGTATATGGCCACCACATGACGCCTTCAAAATTGTCTATTACCCACCGATCGCTTTTCACTCTCTCAGGTTATAACGCAATCTTTTAATTCCTTTATTAAATTTAATGTTAGAGTCTTAAGAATTTTATCAGTAAATAACTATTTTTAGTTCGTTCTAATAAAACTCTAATTAAACTAAAAGATACTCTTGAGAATATTGTTGAGACCGTAATTAATAACATAATAAAATATAAATAATAATTATGAATAAGCAATAACTCGTTTTCCACAATGGAAAATTTTTGCGGAATATAAATAAACCGTTTAGCATCAAATTTCATGTTTTTATTTTGCTATATAATAAACTATTATTTTTTAATGTTGCCGTTAAAACAAATATGAATTTGATTTAATGAGTTTCTATTAATTTATGTATTTCTGCTAAATAGCATACAAGGTATTGCTTTGGTATCAGCGTTGTCTGATAAAAATAGTCGATCGATAAATCTAACCTAACTTAAGCTTTGTGTAATTTAAATTAAAAATTTTCTTATATTATTAAATGTTACTTTTATATTTCGGGCAATTTATTTTTTAACATTAATTCAAATCTCACCCTTAAATACGAAGGCAGTACCGCCAAACTTGTGGCCATAAGGCGAACAGAATGAGAGGCTTAAGTCTCCAACGGCGGATACCGTGCAAATCATATTATTCTTACCTCATCGCTTTCAACTTTGCCCGCAACTTCTAAACCTGGAATCCTTCTTTTAGATTTTTTTTTCGTTGCACCCCTACCACTTATCATCCCCTTCGTCAAGTCGTGTGCGCGGTTCAACCTTCCGCTCGTGCTTAAGCTCTGTACGGGGATGAAGTATAGGGTTATTGTGGTTAGCAATTCTATCTCACTTGATCAATATATTCTATCATTTACATACAAATGATATTTTTAACAAGTAAACGCTAAGCTTTTGAATTGGTAAAAATAAAATGCATCTATAAAAATGCTAAAAGCTCGATTTTAATCAACAAATATCAAAAAAAAAATACACGAAATATTTTATAATTCCATGTCTCCCCGGTAGCCAACTGTACGTCCGGGGAGTGAAGGTACGACTCCTACATCTGCTGGATTGATCCTGTAAAATATAAATTTTTAATGAAATTATTTCACAATAAATTGGTATCTAGAACACGGCTTGATACAGTTTTTTGTCGTTGAACTGAATTGTTACACAAGCACTTAACAGCTTAACGACCGTGGACTCATATATGAGTCTTGACAGAATATTGGTTGGTGTGCGACGACTCATATGTAAGTCTTACGCCAAACGTTTATTTTCCATGATAAATACCTGAGTTACGATTATACTTAATTGTGAATGTTAACGGGAGATGGTAAAATATTATTTCAGTTGTTTGCACATTTTCTCGCAAATTTCGCCGGATACCGTGGAAAGTTCAGCTAAAAATTGGGGGCGCTAAGCTGAATAAATACTATGTATGTGTATATCTAACATAATCGATATTATCCGATAACTAAGAGTACTAATAAATTATATATTTATGATATATGCTCTGAAACAAATATGTGAGATGGAAGATAGAATTCTTCGTTTCAAAGATGGTAATATAAAATAGTATAGGAGCATGATATGGATAATAGAAGTATAATATGGATCTACACAATGTAAAGATGCTTAGCCCGAAAATGGAAAGTAAGGAAATGTTTGGAAAGATCATATTTCACGAAAATTAGTGGTCAGAAAACTGCTCAGATAAATGGTCATCCAGTTCTTCTTTTAAAATAAATCTGTGCATGCTAAAATGCATGGCCACTGGAAAAACACCAAAATAAATTTCCAACCGAATGTTTAAACATAAAAAAATACTTTTAAATCATTTCCGTGGGGAAAAGTGCCGAGTGGGTAAACGTACCCAAATGTAGCCACATGTGGAAAGATGTCCGTTACCCGTGTGAACACGAAAACTTTTTGTTTTCTGGCAACTTTTGGGACACCGTGCGAAAGGATTAAAGTAACAAGCCTGCTCGAAGTATAGATGCCTTCTCCCTCGGCGTTTGGCGATCGCACGTGTTATTGCCTCCACCTACACCGTTACCCCCCACAACCGATCCTATAACAGAAACGTTCAACTTTTTCCTCTAACTAGCTCGACGATTTCGAGCTTTTACGCCAGCTTTTCGTGTCTTCTATACCTACAACCCAGAGGCAAATTCAGTTTGCTAACTAAATTAAAAAAGATTTTTAAATCTTTTGGATATACCTATATTATTTAAACCAACTCAATAACACACACAGTACCCTTATTAGTAAATTTTCCCACTAATGATGGCATATTATGAATAACACATTATATCGAACAAAAAAAGAGAAAATATCATATATGAAGAGTCCAGTTCTAAAGTGAACTTATTTCAATATGCCAAGATTGAAAAGAGAATATTTAGTAGTATTTTTATATGAAACAACTTTACCTTTGAATTTCGGCATAGTGGGATAATTCCAAATTGTTTAAATAATTCAGATTTCAAAATCAATTTCCATCAATCACCATCAGCCAAAAATATTAATAGTGGGATAAGTTTCCTTTAAAATTAAATCCTTATATAACCAATTATATTTAAATTATGTCTACCTCAGAGCATGTAAATTATATGAGTAAATGTAATGTATGAAATATTATTTACACTATGATTGATTGTTAGCTAATCGATCAGCGAATTAGACATTCATATACAGATGAAAAAAATGAATTTTTATATCGCTACAAGGATATTTTAAATCTTGTCATACCAGGACCGAGATTTTCTGGAGAGTTAGTGGAGACATGTTTTAACTATTCTGTGATTTATTTTAGATTGTATTTAGTGAAGTGAAGTAGTGAGTTGTCTCCCCGGTAGCGTTGTTGATAGCTTGCGCGCCTAGCGATCCGGGGAATGCGGGTTCGACTCCCATCTCTCGGATTTTAAAAATCCGAAAATGCAAAACTGGATGTCCATTGGGTTGAGTAATTGTTTGACAAACAATTCTCGTGAAAAATAATCTGTCAAGACGTCTTCACATTACGGAGATACATAGACCTCTTTCGGAGTGAATATCTATTTACTGTGTAGATCCATATGGTCCACTTTGGAAGCGAACCTGGTATATAATACTTACTATTATTAGTGAAGTAGGATGTCGGTGCATATTTCATGTTTCATTTATTTTTTTAACCTTCTAAAAAACATGAGATTTATTAAAAGTATGGACTTTTACATACAAATTCAACGTGAAAGTCAACAATAATTACTTGGAATAACGCACAATACTTGTATATAGTAAACATTATAATACGCAGCATAGAATGTAATTGTTTGTTTTTTATGTCGCTATCGATTTCAATACCCCTTGCTTCTCTCGTCCGTTCCTTGATACGCCACTGATATTTTGAATCTTGAACCGAGAACAGAACATCCTCGTTTAGCCGGCATCCGACTTCCGACTGTACGAAACTTCTTCCTCTGCCGGATTCTTCTTTGTTTGGTAAACACTTCGGAATAATTGAATTTGCGAATTGTTTAAATAATACACTGCTGTCTCTCGAAATATCTGTTTGCTGACAACGCAAATAAAACTTATTCACAGTGAATAGTTTTTGTATAGCGTAGATTAATAGGGGTGCTGATGACACAGTATACACTAACTGTAACATTCATCCATTTAAGTGAATTATTTAATGATTTAGTACACACTAGACTAGGAGATAAATATTTTCATTTAATAAAGCGAAGCATTCTTTATAAACTCGTTTAAATTTGATATACAAATATTTGTAATCTACTACAATGTTTGTACTATTATATAAAATCACTTAAACGTTCAAATAATTGTGCTGAGATCAATGTTTACACAAATATTTCTTAATTATAAACAATTTATGTACGTGCTGTACTGAACTCTATATCTTTAGACTGAATACCATGGCGCAACAAATGTGGAGCACCCCAGATAAGTGTGGCCATAGTTTACGATAAAAAAGTACTAAAAGATTTAAAAGGTATTAAAATCTCAATCGAAGTGCAGTGTTTTATTTTTAAACATCTATTATCTCCCACAAAGCAGTGCCAGCGGATGGGTGAGATTCCATTTGAAACTATCTTTTGATGATTTTAATTAAATGTTATCAGTTTCGTTTGAATGGCAAACTTTAAGTTTATAGATAAAATACGTACCATATGTAAAATAAACAACTTACATAAAACTAGCGAAAAAATAACAATTCATAATGACTCCATTATGTTTTGAACAGTTAAAATATTTGTGATGAAATCGCCTTTTAAAGTTTTTTTGCTGCGAAAATTTTTTATTCAGAAGATGATTAAATTCGGTTGGTAAAGATGATAATATGTAGTATTGTAAATAGCTGTCTCCACTATAGTGTAATGGTAAGCGTCCGCGCCTCGAAATCCGGGGAATGCGGGTTCAATTCTCACATCTGTCTGAACTGGTCTTTGCAGAACTCAATGCCTATTGGGCTGAGCAATTGTCTGATAATTAATTCTTGTGAAAAATAATCTGTCAATGCATGTGTTTTACATTGCGGAGATCCACAGCGGATAATATTATACTGTGTAGATCCATATGCTCCCCTTTTGGAACAAACATTAATTTTAAAAATTAGTGAGTTACTATTTATCGTGTTATACATATTTTTGAATTGAGTCGTCTAGTTCCTATCTACATAAGTGCACTTTAGTAAAATGTTGGTAAATCGTGTTTGTTTGTTACTTTTTTAAAAAAATATATAAATAGAAAATAAGGAAATTATTTATTTCGTGGATTTTCTTATTAGATTACAGATGTTAAGAGTAAAAATAAAAATTTGATTTATTTATATTTTAGTAGTATTTACGATGGTAAACAATAATTCGTAATTTTCAGTTTCACCTCTTTAGGGTTTTATTGCCATTGGAAACTTATCGATCATTTATTTTGATGTTAAATAGATACTAGAATAAAACCTCATATTTAGTTCAAATTTGACAAAAAGTACACTTATGGCAGATGGGAACTATCCGACTCAATTTATTGTGTATATTACATATTTAAATCCGCTTGAAAATTTCTGAATGATGCACATTTCATTGTTGTTGAATATATTACATATAAAATATATGCCATAAATCTGAAGTAAATTAACAAATTCTATACAACAAGGTACAGTAAGTTTTAAATAAACGCATTATATTTGTAAGTTATGCATATTTTTTCGACTGATTCAACTCAGAATTCAACCCTTAGTGTAATATTAAACCCTTAATACGATTCTGTATCTAATTACTTAATAAGTGTACCGTACAAGATTATACCATAGTATAATATAATATGCTGATACAGGAATTCGTGTATAACTTTATGCACGTGTGTTTACATACCTCGTCTCGTCAGGGGTCAGGTTCAGGGTGGTGATTGTAATTAGTACAACGCGTGGACAAGCCATTGGGGCTTTTAATTACTCCATCAAATAGTACTACAGGACGCAGAATATCAAAAAGCTCTTACACGTGTATTCAGTACCTGTCACGTAAACCATGGTTGCCTAGACATGGCCCATACTGGGTCGTATAATAATAATGACTCGACCATCCGCTTAGGACACGCAGGGCCGGATCTAGTAGATAACTATATCATCCAAGTAATTATAATGCCGCGTTTCATATTTTTATAATTTGAGTTTTAGTATTGTTACAGCATACATTTATAATACGTTAATGCATTTGATTATTGTATGAGCTGTCGTAATAGAACGTCTTTAACTGAGCTTAAATGAGGCTAGATATTTGCGACGAGAATTCTTTTATGACTTGACAAGAAACATTTAATTCTGCAAAAGTCTTTCTTTAATGTATGTTAATTATGACTTACATTTTTACATGTTGGAGTATGTTTTAATTGTACTCGTAAATCTGGTGTTCTTTTTTTTGGGAAAAGTGCATGCAGTGAGTGCTTAATCAAGCAAATTAAATACTGATTCCCCGCAACCGACAATGTTTTACTTTCAACATACTAAAGTGTATGGTACGTTGTATAAAGTATTTAATTTTGATCAAAATTTACCCCAGTTACACTCAATATGTGGATTAATACTAATTAACGATATACGTCACTTATTCTTGAGGCGAATTTTACGAAGCGAACTTAAATAACGTATTAGCATGTATCGTTTTTTTTTTCCATCTTAAACAGCAATATAATCATAATGGGCCTAGTAATAACTGGCTTTAAAACCTACCGCCTTATTTTTTAATCCAAAAAATCATGAAATAATGCCCAATTGTTTGATAACAAACTCTCATGAAAACATCTTAAAAGACAATATATCCCATTATGTCCAAACACTCTATATCTGTAGAACATTATCTTCATACTCACGTGATCGATATATTTAACGCACTTTTGGTGCGGCCAATGTATATATATATGTTTAATTGTAATATAAAAAAAAACAACTTCTCGTACATTCGAACTTAAACCATAATATTTAGCGTTCATAGAATAGGGACATTTTACCCTTCAGAACTATATGTATATTCACTTCTCCTACCATATTATTTATTTACGAACGTCTATGAAGAGTTTCTCTTGCTTTGTATCTATGAAAATTGTTTTCTAATAAATACATTATAAAAATTTATTATCCACAATGAAAAATATTAAAACACGATTTATAGTTACATTAAAATACGTAAGTAACTGAATTAAACTATAGCCAAGGTATATAGATAGTTTAAAGAGGCTGTGAAAGCGAAAAGCTCTTTTAATCGTTGATTTATGTCGTATTTAATTGTCATAAGCTCCCCTAAAACGCGTCTTATTCTGTTTAAATACATATGAGCGCCAAATAAATTTGACTTTACGTATTTTTATCGTCCCATTCAGGAAAAAACAACTCACTCCACGACTAAAACTAACGAAGGTATTTTATATCTTTTGTTTTATCGTACTTATTAATATTACTTTTTTACCATATTTGTATCATCTACGATTAAAAAATGGGATTAATTTGAGATTTAAAAAGTAAATCAATTAAATTTTCGTTATAAATATTAATTATGCAGATTAGAAGATAAAATAAAAATATTATGTAGCTTGTTTTTGAAAAATATCTTGTTTTTTGTAAGAAATATAACTGGAGTTATTTAAACAGGCATTAATATCTTTGATCAGGTAATACTCATATTTTATTTATATCTAATAATCAACGTCTTATAATAATTTAATACAGTCACTTTTTCATTGCATTTTAGGTCCAAAGTATGCTCGTAGGAGAATTTATCGGAGATATTACACTATGACCATAGACTTGCTTGATTGTAAAGGATCTACGTGAATATACTTTTTAAGACTGGCAGATGATTTGGAATTTAATAGAAATTATGGTGAAAAAGAATATGGTATGCCTTTTGACTTCAGTTACTAGTATGCGTATTTAAAATCAAACAATAACTCAACCCAATGGCGTTCTGTAATGCATTTTCGGATTTTTAGATTATGTGGGAATCAAACACGCGTTCTCCGCATGCTGGGCGCGCACTTTACCTATACACTACCGAGGAGACGAAGCCAATGTAGAAACATGTGACAACTTAATGAATTAGATCAATTTATTAAATACTGCGTATGTGAATTTCCAAATGTTAAATGAACTAACTGACAAGTCAAGGTTGAATAATCGAGTTTCGTCTCTTGCATTCTAAAATTCAATTATTTTAATACTTATATGGGAAACAAATGACGCTGAAGTATCAGATGAAAAGATACGAAGTTATCTGTAAATAAATCATAATTGTAATAGATTTTAAAGGTAATTTCAATCCCTGCCGAGATTTTCAATGTCGATTCGATACATTGTTTGATAAGTAGATACTTAAATGTCGCTGAGCCTTGACAAATGCTAATCATATATATAATATCATTATGTTTCTTTAGTAAGCTGATCATGTCGTCGCCTCCGGATAATATATACACAATGGAACATTTCAAGTTTGTATTTTTCTATTCACAAAGAAATTGAATAAATTTTGTACAGGAATTGTTTGTTATATTTATTTCTTAATGTCGACATCTTTATCAATTTAGATTATAAAACTGTCTTTAGGCCTAACTCGTAAAACAGTCGTAAATATTTTATTGCTTATTTTTCCTTGGTATCGTATTATTTTCTAAAATACTTTTGCTAATTTTGGAAATAAAATTTTGAGAAGCCAACAAGAAACTTCGAAATGTAAATTTATTTTAGATTATTATTCAGTATTTCATTGTTATTATCTAACTTTCTTAGAAGTTTCGTGCTGCTTATTTTTATGAGCCACTATTTAGATGAAGGTCAAGAGCTTTTCTTATGTAGACAAATAATTAATCAATAGATAATGGTAATATATTTTCACGCAATTCAGCGTTTTCTTGTTGGCAATTCATAAAACAGTTTGCTGTGATTTTAAATTACGTTTTTCTTTTAAGCCAGTGTTTTCCAACGTGAATGTTTCTGCTCTATTAGAGCGCTGAGGGAATAAATAAGCTTAAATATAACTTCGCAAGCATTTGGGGGACATCGTATGAAAATAAAACCGTAAAAAGAAAAAAAATAAACTAAAACACTGTTCATATACCACATGCTATATAATTTAACACACGGTTGAATTTGTATCACTGTAATAATAAATACTTAATAAACAAAATGTTAAATATAATATAAACGATTTGTGTTGACAATCACGTATGTATTGGAAAAATATTTGTGTAATAATTGCTTTACAATACAAATACGTGAATTGTATGAAATATATTATGTAAAAATATATCGAAAAATCTAAATTTGTCTTCCTGGTAGCGTAGTTGGTAGCGTTCGCACCTAGTGATTCGGGGAATGCGGGCTCGATTCCACAACTGTCGGATTTTAAACAACCGAAAATGCAGGATTGAATGCCAAATGGGTTGAGTAATCGTCTGACAAACAATTCGCGTGAAAAATAATCTGTCAAGATTTCTTCAGATTGCGAAGATCCATAACCTCCTCTTTAGGAGTGGTATATTCACACTGTGTAGATCCATATACTCCATGTTGGGAGCGAACATGGTATAAAAAATTATCACTATGTCTTTGTTAACATTAAAAAAGTAGCCGTCGAAATAATATTGAATATCTCTTTTCTACGGTACAGAATCATATTATATATTAAATTGATTGTATCCTGTAAATACTCTAATACTTATTTAAAAATATAAATGAGATTGTTAAACACTTAATGAATAGCCACCTATAAGAGTGTAGTTTTGTAATATTTTTTTCTCAAATAACGATAATTTTCTTTCTCAGAAAATAAACATACGACACGTGTGACTTAAGTGAAAGTTTGAATGATAATAGTGCTGATATAAATAATATATTTGAATTGAGAGACAGTCATTGTTTTCTTCTTTTATACATTATAAACTGATTACAACTTGATTCCGCCAAAATATCAAACATACGTGTTTTCATACATTATACATACTAAGTTTACAGGCGGTTATTGACTTTAGAACATCATTGGTTCCTGAAATGCAGCGAAAGTAGAGGAATCTAAAAAGACGAACAAAAAGCTTTTAATTTTTTTATTTTTAACATATTTTAGATATACAAAGTACTTATTTATTTATATAGGGTGTATTCGTTATACATGTATCTAGATATACTATAGTTGAATATGTAAACGTATATTGTTTTGTGAATCGTGCGGGTGTATTAAGCGAGAGCTTCTTGAGTTTTTATTTTAAAGTATACCGAAACAGATAAATTGAAAATTCTTGTTGGGGGTGACTCTGAATAGGAAAATGCTTTGCATAGAAAATGCATCGAGTGTACGTCGCCTGTGAATGCGAATAGCCCGTATCTATTAACCGCATCGTTGAATAGATAACATCTTAGTGCCATATATTTTTAACCATTTTCTTTTATTTTTATTTTGAATGTGTATTTTTTATCTATATTATTAAAGATAAATTGTATAGCTAATGATACATTTAAAAAACATTATGTAAGTAAAATGTGTTATCGAAATGAATAAAACAATCCACACACAATTAAACTGCGATACGATATATACTAGTTTAAAAAATACGAAGTAAATAAAAAAAAATCCACTTCTAAATGGATAAAAATATTGTATTTTAAATTTATTTTAGTAAAATTGAGGTTATTTTTCATTAATTAAAATCAATCGTATTTCTATAAACATCTGCACCTAACTCTTATTTTCCAATTTATTTATAAAAACTACTTTCTTTCATGATGACAGATAATAAGATATTTTATATTAATATATATA
>JAGVSQ010008506.1:0-14343 GCA_022683975.1 Rhyacophila evoluta
AAATTGATTTTAAATTCTAAATTATTTAAAACTGGTAAACTTCCATATATGAGATTGCTGTTAGTGACCCGGGATTAGCCTTTCGGCATCTTCAGGCTACATGTGGAGCAAACATAGCACGGTAGTATGCGAGTAGTATGCGATATAGTATAATTTGGTAGTAGTATGGTAGTATGCGAGTAGTACGAGAGAGAGGCAGTATGGTAGTATGCGTATGTTTGCTCACTGCCCACATATAACGTAGCCTGAAGATGCCGAAAGGAGAAACCTGGGTCGCTAACAGTGATCTCACATATGAAAGTTTACGTATAAAACGTTTATTTTATCATTTTAAGCAAAAGTCAAAACAATACAAAGGCACAATTTTTGAAGTGCATGAAGACTAAAATTTATGATTTATTTACTCAATATGTTATTACTTATTATGTATCAAAATGAATAAAATTGATATGGTAGAAATCCTTTTTTCTGATCATAATTCCGTAAATCATAATTTTTTCAAACATTAAAACTAAATTTAGACACTAATTTGGCATTTTCAGTTCATATTACTTTGATAGAAGATGTATTAAGTTGTATGTTTTCTGTTTATCGAATAAAAGCTTTTTTTCCTTCAACAGTAGATATTTATGTTAAAATCAGTAAAATATGCACTACACCAGACAAAAGCGGTTCTGTTAAATGTTTGCTCCCAAAGTGGAGCATATAAATCCACACATTGTAAAGATAACCACTCTAACATTGGTATCTGTAATGCGAAGACATCTCAACAGATTATTTTTTAGAAGAATAGTTTTTCAGATAATTCCTCAACCCAATAGGCATCCAGTTCTGCATTTTTGAATTTTTAAGATCCGACATATAGTGAATCAATTCCTCAAATTGCTAAGCGCGCACGCTATCAACAACACTACCGGGAAAACATATATTATACCAATATTCTCATCGAATAAAATAGAAGTCTAAAATATATTTCTCATAAACTCAATGGAAATTATTACAGTATATAGGAAATAACAAAATTTTGTGGAAAAGGGGAAATATTGACATTTTGTTAGAGCCTACTTAGCCGGAAGTACAAGTAACTTACAACTAATGAGTTTTGGCGGAAACGCGGATAATCAAACGGAACATTTTCACCGGTTCGGAAAATTAAACTGAATAATATATAATTTGAACGAGATTGTATTTTGTTTTGCAAAGTTAACTTTTCTCTTTACCTCGTAATTGTTCGTGTTAACTGTAAGGTATTAACGTTTATTTTTAAAAGAACTTAAATTTTAATTGAAAACGTTGTGTAAAGATTACCACAATGGTACATTTTTTATACAATTTTCGATATATGCATACGGGTATATAGATCTACACAGTGTGAAAATATACACTCCACTAGCGGAGTATATGGATCTCCGCAATGTGAAGACGTCTTGACTGATTATTTCACGAGAATCGTTTGTCAGACATTTTTTTAACCTAATGAGAATCCAGTTTTGCATTTTTTTTGGAGATTGGGAATCAAACTTTTATTCTTTGAATTGCTAGGCGCGTATGCTACCAACCGGGGAGACAAACCATGTTAACAAACAAGATATGTTTATGCATATATTTGAAACCCTTTCATTAGTGAAGCTATTTTGATTTACACTCGTTTTAAACACCCAAATTTTTCACTTCTATCAATTCATTAAATATCATTAAATAAATCAAATTTTGCACGCTGATTCGTGAAAAATACTCTTTTTCCAAACAATGAACAAAATAAACTAAAAATTGGTAAGAATGTGTATAACAGTACTACATATGGCCGCTCCCACTTTGAAATAAAATAAGCGCTTGAGAATGACATTGAATCCATAGGACTAATTTATGTGACATTTTATGTGTTCTTGTGTATAAATAATATTTCGTTTTTTTTATGATATTATTATAAATTCTATATTATTTAAAACTGGTAAACTTCCATATGTGATTCCATATATCACATATGGAAGTTTACCAGTTTTAAATAATTTAGAATTTAAAATCAATTTCCACCAGTCGAAAATATTAATTAATTAATATTATTATATTTTATTTGTTATTTTTATCCCAACATGGAGCATATGGATCTGCACAGTTTGAAGATATCCACCCGGAAAAAAGACCATACGGATCTCCGCAATACAAAAACGTCTTGACAGATTATTTTTCAGGAGAATTGTTCGTCAGACAATTACTCAACCCAATGGGTATCCAGTCCTGCATTCCCTTTTTTTTTAAATCCGACAGTTGGTGATTCAAATCCGCATTTCCCGGATTGCTAGGCGCGCACCCCACCAACTACGCTACCAGGGTTTTACAAAACATAATAATTATCGAATGAACATAAGATAACTTTTTAATGCTGACTCAATAGTTTTTTTCGTAATTTTTCCGTATTTTTTTTAGCCTAATATAAATGATATAATCATAATAACATATTCATATCATTGATAAGTGTATCTTATATTTAGGTTAAATGCGTTAGTAACATTTTATTAAGTTTTATTAGTTAAGTACAGTTAAATATTTAGTAAATACAACGTAAAAGAATATTTTTCTAAGTTAATTTTAAAGAAAAATTTTCTTGGTTTTGACATCAAAATGCAACCTGTGATGTATTTTAGTCTTAAATTTTCCCTCATGAAAATAACAAATTGTGAATTGCTGTGAATCCCCGGATATTGCAGTCCAATGCAAAGCATATAATCTAATCGCTGTGTCAGCAGGAAATGCAGTCAGTTGACTGGTCTCAGTTTTCTTTTCCCCCGCGAAAGAAAACCGCCAAGTAAAGGAAAACTTGCCCATAAAGTAAAAAGTCACACAGAGTGACATGTAAGTTACTTCCTAAGAAATATATTTGAACATTTTTACTCCAAATACAATTTTTTATATTTCTCAGTCGGTCATTGTGGACCGAAAACTACAGCCCGTGACCCACAATAACTCCAAACCATAGATCGAACGCTTAAACTCCATAGCATCTTTAATATACCAAGATATGTTTATATCAATAATGCTTTGGATGAACAAATAGCTGAAAACATGTTTTGTAAAATAATACTACAATATTTAAATAAACAAACCAAATGATAAATCTTCATATTATATATCCCTATGCTCTGCAAGATGTACAGTGTTTGACGAGAGAAAAAATGTAAATTATGATATTTATTGTACTTTGATACATTTATCTAAATTTTAAATTGAATATATTTTAAAATAAATAAAGTTGTATTTGATATATCAAGCTATTTTTGGCAGAAAATCTAAAGTGGGAATTTGATGTAGTGGCAAAAGATTATAAGAAATTCGGCGGTCAAAATCATAATTTATGCTACGATGTTAAAATTTTGGAAAGAAATATGTTAAAACGATTTATTTTATGCTTTCCAAAGTTAACACATTTTAAGATAATATAGAATATATTAAAATTCATAGATTAGTTATAGTGCTTTTATTGTTTATCTTGGAAAATAATTGGCCTTAAAATAATTTGTCATAAATCTTTAATACAAACTATAATCAATATGATACTGTAGTTCTATAAAAAACTTTAAATCAAAATAAAATCTTTCATCTATTTATGATTATTATGTATTTTCAAACAGTTATAGTTTACAGTTAAATTAGAATGTAAATCCATTTCTATATAGGTATTAAATTACTTAGAGTATATGGATTTTTACAGTGTACAATTTTATCTACACAGATCTCTTCAAATGATATGATGGTAACCTAATCGTTCAAACCATTGAAATTTAGCTAGCTACCATGTCCAGTTTTATATATTTTTGGGACTTGAAACCGTAATCTTCAGTACAGAACAATTTTTTTCACTCTCACTCAATTGGGACTAGCTAAATCACCGTTTGGAAACATAATACAATCTACGAGAAGTAATTAAGCTATGTAAATGTGAATATTTAGTTAGATCATTTAAATTTTAAGCATAAATATATCTTGTTTGTTAAAGTAAGAGAAATTCTAACGATAATCGTTTTAACTATTTGTGTTCCAAAAGTGGAGCATATGAATCTACACAGTGTGAAGATGTCCATTCTAAACGTGGAATAACACATTTTCTGGCAGATAATTTTTGACGAGACATGGTTTTCACTAAATTTGTCCAACCCAATGAGCATCTAGTCCTGTATTTCCAGATGTTTAAAATTCTTTAATGTGGGAGTCAAATTTACATTTGCTGGAAGCAAGATCCTGATCCTGATCTATCGATGAGATATATTCGAAAACATTTATCATGTTACATTATCTTAATCCAATTATAAATAAGAACATTTTCTGTCGATTTCATGTAAAAACGGTATCAGAATCAGAGAGTGGAAAGCTGATAGTAACATATGTATGAATATGATGTGCTTTATGATATTGTTGGTCTTATTTTTCTTTTCCATTTTTACAGCAAATAATTTAAGTAATTTTATTCAAAAATCAGTCTAAATAAATTTGAAATGTGATAATTTTCAAATAATTTATGAAAACTACCTTTATTTTAAATAATGGTTATTCTACAAACAACTTAAAAACTAATAGAAGAAATTCAAAGAATATGTCTACACAAAACTTTTCACTAACGACTTATACCTGGGGCATAATCACTCGTCTTACATCCTACTTAAGAACCATATGTTATACTTACATCAACGTATATTGTGGGCACGGGGAACGCTCTAATAGAAGGCGTTGTGTTCGGCATAAACCTGAAGAACTCGTGCTTTCCTCTGTACCACTTGACGGCGTAGAGGGGCGCTCCTTGCAAGTCGTAGAGGCATTGTAGAACGACATGTTCCCCTCTACGAACGACGCTCGGCATAGCGTTGAGTGTTGCTTGAAGACTCCAGGACCCTGTGATAAAATGTAAATTACAATTTTAATGGACAAAATAATTGATGAGTAAAAAATGTTGGCTTTTTTTATTCCATGTTTGCTCCCAAAGTGGAGGATATGGATCTACACAGAGTAAAGAAATCCACTTATATATAATGAGTATATATGAAGAGTATATAGATTTTCACAGTGTATAGATTTTTTTATAGGCTATTTTTTACGAGAACTGTTTGTCAAACAATTTTTCAACACACTAGGCATCGGATACTTCATTTTGGATTTTTTTAAATTTAGCAGATGAGGAGATTGATAGGCATGCATTCTACCAACTACGCCACCGAGGAGACAAATTTGGTTTGTAGTAAAGTAATTGATATATAGTAAGTATATTTCGTCAAATAAACTATCATACTATTTTAAAAAGTTATTGTTAAAATTATTAAGCTTTTTAAAGCTACATCAATTTTTATATCCAATTCTTCATCAGTTAGGTGATAAAAGCTGAATAATGACATTTTTAGGGAAGTCATTTACCGTTTTTTACTTGGGGAGGCAGTGCCACGCATTAGTTTATTTACGTTTCGTCGCCAATATTGCAGGAAAACGTATCTTGATTTTTCGGCTTAAATTACGTTGCATCATTCTTGTGAAATAATCTAAAAGTACTTTATAGTGAATCTTTTTCCTTTTATTACATTTAAGTAATAAAGTTTCATCTTAAAATATAAATGTATATTAGAATAAATCAAACAAATTTATATAAAAAAAACTAATTAATACTTAAATCGTTCTAATAATATTTCAGATAGTAAGCACAATACTAAAAATGAGGTGGTAATTTGCTTGCTCAAACAGCAAATATGGTAAAAATTCTCATTTCACGAATAACCTAAAGCTGCCAACGTTTCGCTTTTCATAAAAAACACTCGAAACTCCTTCTCAGGATACTTTATTTACTTTCATTACACCAAAGTATACTCTTACTCTACAGTAAACTTTGTCTCCTAGGTAGCGTAAAGGTGAGCGTGCGCGCCCGGCAATCCTGAGAATGCGGGTTCAACTCCCACATCTATCAGATTTTTAAAACGTCGTCTACCAAAAAAATCTTGTTCAAATTTTTCTCTTTTTAATTTTAGATTAAGTAAAATATGTTAGACTTTGAAAATACACTCCTCATTTAATAAAATATGTTGCTTAAAAAATTGTCAGTTATTTATTATTTCAGATTTTAGAAATAAATATATTAATATCCACTGAAATTATTTGAATGCAAAATAGCTCTTAACAAGCTGTATTTTAACTGTTATGAGAAGCTCAGCGTTCAAATTATTTTATTTGGAAACATTATTGAACGATGTAACAAAATATTTTCTTGATTAAGAATAATAATGAAGCCGATTTTGTTGTTATTTTTAGATCAAAGCTTTCGGATTTGTGTTATTAATTTTATTTATTCTCATCTTTTCGCATTGTTTGCGTGTAAATTACGTATATTAAAAACAAAAATACTGTCATCATAAAACATTTCTACGCAATTTATTTCATGTCAATATAACCTCGAAGTTTTGACTGACGTTATAAATGAAAATAATAATGTTTTAATTAAATGTCCTAGTAAACGTTTTCCATAAATATTATGACTTATAGAGAGAGATTATTATTACAAATAAATATTAAAATATACCAATTTAATTATATATATAATATATGTTATATTTTACTTATCAAATTACCCAGAATAGTTGAGTTCACTTATTCATAAAGTGATTGGATCAAATTATTTTTTCATGTTAAAGGAATTTCATTTTAAATGTAATAAAATATGCAGAAAAAAACTCACCAACGTTTTACATATCGTAAAATTAAACTAATTTGATGTACTTTAAAAAGATATTTACACTCCATACATTGTTAAATACATCATATAATATTAGTCGCACTTCAAATAACTATTATATTCAATATTTTCTGGCGACATAAATTGGCGACACTTTTGAACAGCCGATATTTGATAATCAGCTTTGTCTTCACCTAAAGGCAAGCAATACCTATAAATTATTGTTTTATGTGACTGTGTATTGTTCTGTGTATTGTGAGAATTGTAGATCCAGGAAATATAGGGTGGAAACATCTGGATGGCTTATGCCGCGGCCGACGGTAGGTAAATCTTATTCGTTCGAATGCAATAACTTAATTAATAAATAAGATTTTTGTTTTGTGTTCGAAGAAATTGCATTTTGTACGTTTGAGATTCATAATCTTTTCATGTTAAGCGATCTATTTTTTCATGTTAACAGAAAAAAAAAATCAGCACCGCATTATTATCTCATGTTATCCAGCATTTCAAGCTAAGCGTTTTCATGTTAAACGGTTTCCACTATAATAAAATAAATCTAACAAATTATTGATCTAATATAATATATAAAAATCCACAAATTGTGAGGTACGAACTTCAAACCTCCAACACAAAAGCATGAATGCTTACTTCTTGTCTACGTGGTTATTAAGTAAATGCTTGTTTGATTTATCATACCATTATTAATATTAAAAAAAATAATGAATCTTTGAGAGTCAACTACAAAAATACAACTATAATTCAACTGTTTCAAGCTGGAATTCTACCAAAAAAATGCTTCCTCGTTAATTAAAAACTAAGTATCATTATTATAATAGATATTATTAATCTATATACATACGAATATTTAAAATACAAAAAGTTCATCATTTACTTTTCATAGTACACAGTTTTGCAAAACTAATATCTTATATAATATTTTTCGTAATCGTTGTTTTCTTTCAACAACTTTATACCGCTAGGCAAAATAATTTCCTTCGTCCTCTTCATGCAATTAGTCTAAACTTAAATTCTCTTTTTTAATCGTTAATATTTTTTACTCTTTTCAGTTTTCTTTAACTACACCATCTTTAAAGAAACATTTGCAGATTTCTCACTGTTCTTCTTTTAAGGCAGAGATTTTTTCGGCATATCTATAGAATTCGATTTTCAAAATCTTCAAATATCAAGCTTTACAAATTTCAGTAACATACAAAACAACTTTGAGCTTGCAAATTAAACATATTTTTCTTGTACCATGTTCAACGTGGAGCTTATGGATCTACACAATGTGAAGATATCTACTTCTAAAGTAGAGTATACGGATCTCGGCAAAGTGAAGACGTTTTGATAGACTATTTTGCACAAGAACTGTTTGTCAGACAATTATTACGGAGAAGGAATGATATTTTTTAAAGGTTGTCTTGTTAGAGTATTGAATAAACGAATAAAATATAGTTTTTTTATTTAAATTCTAATTTACTTGCTAAATTTTGTTTATATTATAAGCGCCATAATGTGTATTTATGTATAATATTATATGTTATACAATATATATAATCTTTCAAACATGCCCTCAATTTTCCTAGCCTGCTATTATACTTTGTTTTTCGTCAGGTGCAGCCCAAAGCTCTGATATCGAGAAGCGATCTAGTTTATTTGACGGGGAAGACTGGCAATTATCCGCGCACTAAATTGTGTTGAAGTTAAAAATAAATAAAAGAAAAATGGAGACTTATTTGGCGAAGGTGTTATATGCATCAGGCTCGCCATATGACACCGCAAACTTTTTACAAGCAATGAAATTTGCCCTTGCGGTAACTTAATCGGTTATCGGTAATATAATCAGCTATGAAACATTAAGTTAGAGTATAAATCCATAAAATAGTTTATTAATGGCTGGCTATTAAACGTCTAAGTGGGTGAATGATGCCTACGGATTATAATGTCGCATGTTGAATATTCAAATCCCGTTACTGCAAAAGCACATTTTCAAAATGTACACGACTAGCTACCCATTTTAAAAGCTATTGGATGACAAACAACTCCCGAGAAAAATAATTAGTCTATAAATTTTTGACATGGATATAATGACTCTGTTTTTGGTATAGTTTAAAAATTTAAAAATTAAATAAATACCGCACAATATAATCTATCTATATATGTCTAAGCACACACATTTTTAATGTGCATATATCTTATATTAATATAAACCAATCCTCAAACAACTCTCCTATTATTCAATTGCTCATAATCACATCACAATTTGATTATTTAATAAAATAATAAAACAACAACTTGAATACAAATCAAATTCAAACGAGATTTATTATAACTTTTGTGTTTTTAAAAATATATATTTAAAAATAAGAAGCATAAAAATACAAATTTCATAGAAAATTTACGTATTTTATTAATTATCTTTGTTTATATTAATGATTTTTAAAAAGCTTGTACTTAAAAAAAACATCTGTTTAAGACATTTCTCAGAATATATTGAAATATTTTATTTATATATTTTGTAACAGAGCATTTTATAGCGTGAATTATTCCGAAAATGTATTTTTTAAATTTTTCTTACCTCTTATTTCCAATAGCACGATACAGAATAATCCAAAAATGAACTTCATTGTTGACATCATTATCGGATTTTTATAAAAACATTATTTGTTAAACACGGTTTAAATATATGTAATATTGTTCGCTTTATTACAAAAAATATCCATTTTTTAACGATTTTATAAACAAATAATAAACAGACGATAAAAAAATCACATCACATTTTTTGTTATAATTCAGGCACAATATTTTCTTTCATAATTATTAGAGTCTGTCACTGTTTGTTTGAACTTTATTTTTGGAAAGTTTTAAGTAAAAAATTTGAAATGTTTAACTTCAGCAATCGTTGTTGAAACAACCGGCTCAAGCAATAGTTGGTTACCTTGTGATCGTAGAGCAAGGTAGTAAGCCTGCCTCTATGAAATTTGTTGTCTACGGCACTAGCTCTCCGTACTACGAAGCAGTGACGTTCAACATTTTATCAACCCAGTAATTTTTTTTTAAATATTTTTTTGTAGAAAATAAATACGTGATTAAATTCAATTTTGTAATGCTTATTCTAAATTTCGGAAATTCTCCACATTTACATGTTATTACATAAAACATATCAATGGCTTAAAATGCAAGTTAATAGGTCAACTTTTTTCTGAAAATTACTTAATAATACGATATTTTTGAGCCATGCTATATGTATGCCTGGTGTTACTTTGACAATTCAAATTTATTTGAATATATGAGGAGACTAAAAAAAATAGTGTCCACCATTTACCCGCCCCGTCCTTACACCTGGTTTTTATCAAGCGTATCCCGGAGCTTTGATATCAAGAAGTGATCTATTTTATTCGACGGAAATGTACCGGGAGTAAATATAAATTACCTCCAAGCCTTAGATTAATACGCACTTAAGTTCGCTGAAGTTTAAAAAAATATACTCCTAATGCTTAAAGAAAGCTAATTGAAAAAATGTAATTTTATTGGCTAAGCAATTTATGTAAAGAAATCATCAAGCTCGCTGTATGATGCCGCAAACTTTTTAATTGTAATGAAATTCGCCCTTTTGGCAACCAAGTCAGATAGCCCAATGGGTCCAACAGCTGGTTGGACCGACTTGAGTAACTCTACCCGTTCCGTACACATTCTTGGACATTCCTACAGAATGTAATTAGCATCCTATTCTAGACAGCCAGAAGGACATGTTGGCTGTTTAACAAGGCCAAGCTGAGACAGCTTAACAACAAAACCACCGTGTCCTGTCATAAATTGGCTATTGAAGAAGTCTGGGGTCAGCTTGGTTATCTCCCTGATATATGAGGTTACTAGTATCAAAACTCATAATCTCCAGTGTGCACCAATATTTATATCCCCTTATATCGAAAAGACGTCCCGATAAAATTAAACAACTGTATTCAGATCCGAGACCAACACTACAAAATAAATCTATATCTTATTTCGTAATCAGATTTTTTAAATATGTCACTTGTAAGCAGCTTTGCGAATAAATTACACTCTCCTGTACAATATTTAAAAATGGACCTACATGGATTGTGAATAAACATAGTCACATAATCAGAGATTATAAGTTTTTATTGCCTCTAACTACATCAATGCTTTGATTTACATCATCAACTCATTCAGAAAACATGCTTGATATTATTGATATTATCCCAAATTCATCGAACGTAGTAGATGGAAATATACTTATATTATATGTTTAACTTTTATAGCATGCTTCGAAAACAAAATGTATAAAAAAAAACGCTCCATTAAATAAAGATATTTTTTTACATAACTGGTTGTTTGCCACGGTTATAAAATTGGTAAGCGCACGCGCCATTGCTGGAGATCGTAGATGTATATCATACAACTCCATTAGTAGCTTTATAACATCAAAGATAAAAATAAAATAGATAAAGATAAACTTGTAACTAATTCATGTGAAAAAAAATCAAAATCTTTATATATTGGAGATATTCATAAAATACCATCAGAGAGAACATATTTAATATATATTGATATGAGATGAAGTATTAAAATTCTAGTCTATTATAATAATATTTATTTTGGGCTCTCCAGCTCAAAAATATTTAACATTTTGGATCAATTAATTTCAATACTCTCAGCTACATTATTAATGATTTTTGTTTTCATTTGATTGACTCTATTATGAAAACGATGGTAAAATTCTTAAAACCGATTAAAAGTTTAAATTTTTTCATACTTCATTTATTTTACAGTATAGGAAACAACTTATATCGTTATCGCATATATTTTTTAATTTAAGTGACTTTTTTATCTCTGAATTATTTTGCGACTTGCGAATGTTCATTACTTTTAATCAACAATGGCCTTTATATATACGTTAAAATATACAATGCTATAGCTATAAATATAAATCTAGGTATAAATACCTGCTTTGATATTAAAATGTATAAATTTTCACATTTTGATTTTTATTTTGACAGATTTAAAAAATTATTAATGATCAGCAAATCGCTCAACCTGTTCATATTCAGTCTTGCATACTTGTATTGTATTATATTTATTCTTGTGAAGTGGTAGGTTACGAATTCGTAACCTTCGCCGCCACTTAGCGATTAAGGGCAAGATTGTATACGATGAAATTTTTTTATTAAGAAAGTTCCAAATTAACCGTAGAAATATTCAATTATTGTTAAAAAATAACTGCTAAAGCCTATTTTTAATTCTTCAAGAAAAATTTTCAAGTTATTCGTTCTTTTCAACGAGTACTCATAATAATTTTAAGTCACCATTTATTTTTTGTACCTACTCCAAAGACCCTCTCAATTTTTTTATATTATCAATTGCAAACTTTCATAATTCTACTCTTAAAAGCTTCTTAATTTGGCAAGTTATTTCAATGAATAGGATTTTTTTTTTTCATTCGAACATTTAAATTCTTCTATTATTTTGCCATCATATATTATATAATGCTGGCTTTTAATACTTGGCTTTATCTAGGATAGACTCAAATTCAATTTTTATTAAATTAATTAATTTTATTCATCCAACTTTTATAAATGTATACCAATACTTAGCTTATACATCATTTCAAGTCTCGTTTATCTTTAATGTTGAAATTAAAATAGTTGACTTGAGTAAAGCATACAAAATAACAAGTAAAAATCTAATTTTGCCATTGTTTTTCGTTTTGGAGGTGTTCTTGTGACGGACAGACATACACATGTATTTTTTTTTTATATTATTTATGTTAAATATTAATATACATGAAAATAGTATCTACTATGCAATAAAATAAAGAAAAAAAAATTCTGATTTATAATTGTACGACAGTCATAACGACATAGAAGTAAAGGAACGTTTTTAAAAAATATATCTACTGACTGGTAACTATGATCTATTTAGCACATTTTGTGATATGAATTGTTTGGTAACCAGACAACTGCACACAAAACAGCTGCACACCGGAAAAGTGCTCACAAGACAAATGTTCACATCACAAATACATACACGCTGTTGTGTACCCATATCTAATGTAAATTACTGATTGATTAATTAGGCTAGTTATAGAAATATTACTAGCAATAATAAGCTTATCTTGTCTTAACAATAAAGCTTATCTTAATTTATTTAAGATAAACTAAACGAAGACTACCGCAATTGCATCCTGTGTTCCTATAAAAATAAATCTGTTTTTATTCTAAATTTGTTAATAAGTGATGTAATTTGAATTGTCGAATAAATAAAGAGACCATTGTCGAACAGTTGATTATTGAGTCCAGTGATCAGCTGGTTCGACTTCTTTTTAAAAATTCATTTTACTCTCCGAACATAACAACGCATAGAAAAGCGCGCACACTGTAAGTGCTCAAAAGATATCTGCGCACATGTTGAAGTGCTCACACGTGGTCGTCCTAGAAAAAATCAGTTAAAATTAGGTGAGTCTTTAAGAATCGGTCTGTTTGTGTCATATTATTTTTAATGCAAAAAAGCCGATATTGCGAAACCAAAAATCGTTTTCGTTTAATATACTTTGGCAAATTAAAAAATCTGACTGTCCCATAAATATAATTTTAAAATCGAAATCACAAAATACCCATTACTTCAAAACTGGTATTTTTTTAGTAAGTTATAACGTATTATCTAAAATAAAATAGAAGAATCTACCCATAATTTATTACTTAAATTAAGTATAAAATTTCTTAATATTTCTGTGTTAGTATGAGCACTTCAATTTGTATGAAGTTGTCTATGCGTGAACTTATCATGTAAGCACTTGTCTTGTGAGCACGTGTCCGGCGTGCAGCTGTCTTGTGTGCAATTTTCGTGGAACCCAATTGTTTCAATCGTTTTTGGTTACATAATATTTTATCAACATTTCTGGTATTAATTATATCTGTATTTTAAAATAAGTTAAGCATTATCACTTCTGAAATAATTTCTTACCCACGATTTTATTTAAAAAGCGTGAATAATTAGTAAATAGTATGTATTAACAATATATGATGGTTCGATATCACTGTCATACCAAACGCGTGTTTTCGAATTTAGTACAATTGCGTTCTTTGTTCTCCCCTAGTGTACTCTACCTTTGAATATTCTGCAAGGCTCCAAATAACTTTTTGAATATTTCCAACTTCCTCGAGCTTTCTGAAACATATGAAAAACAACTGGAAAAATGAAATCAGCTTTATGCTCTCACCTAAACGAGCTTTTGATATCTAGGATATGAGAAGCTTTACTATTTTTATACAACGAAGATTTTATTGTTGTACATACAATATTGCGGTCTTCCGTAAGAAGTTTATGTATAAAAATTTCTTTTCATAAGAAACATCTGTGAAACTGAAATCAACTTGTAATATTGCATGTTATTTAAGTAATCTCATAAAATATTCAGAATATATTACATTGTAATCAATCGCAGAAAGAAAAAAGGGTGTGACACACATAACGGCAGGGTACGCTCTTGCTAATGTTGGTCTGTATGTCCTTGATAACTACTTAAGAAATCGAGATCATCAGCTGTTTTTCATTCCTAAATACAGGATTATCCTGCCAGTAGTCATGCCAATGCGGAGAGCAATGGTGATGTTTAACGAGAT
>JAGVSQ010008507.1:0-14342 GCA_022683975.1 Rhyacophila evoluta
CACTGTGTAGATCCATATGCTCCACTTTGGGAGCGAACATGGTATAAAAAAAAATTATTGCGAAATTTATTATTAATGTGATGTTTTGGTTTCTACTATATATATATCTATGGATCTGTGTTGTGAAACTGTACTGTAGGCTTATTATCAAAATGTTGTAATTTCCTGTCCTGGAAAATATTGTATGAATTTAATAATAAAATGAAGTCTTCTAATTAATGTCTTTTTTTTTGTATACACCTGTATTTTTTATACATTTATATAAAAAAATACATATATGACTTGGCTTGTTTTATATAATATTGTGGACTCAGTTTAAGTTAGACATCTTGCAAGACTATATACATATTCACTGCTAAGGTAAAATTTATTTCTAAAAGTTTAATATTCATTCTAATGTGACATGGTTTTATCAATGTCTTTTATGGTTATATATTTGTGTATAGTGAATGGCATTTCTACATTTCAAATTATGGACAGTCTACAACAGGGAAAATTAAACTGTAGTATAATTTCTATTCCATTATGGAGCTTGAAACCATTCATTTAACTTTTGTAGTCCACGTGTCTTGGATTCAAAAATACAGGTAGATGAAATAAAGCGAATCTGTCTTTTGTAGAAAATTGTAATCATATCTTTTATACATATTTAATACGATAAACATAAATTTAAGTAGGCCACATTTACTTACAATTGATTAATTAACTTAAACCAAATTATACGATAATAAGGGTTGACTGTGACAAAAGATAATTATTATCTAAGGTGATATTTATATAAGTTATAAATCTTTGGTAATATTTACACAAAACTTTTCAACAATCAATATTTTTCCATCACATATCTGTTACATGAACATTCATACATTGTATTTAAATAATGTATACAAGAATACATTGCTACATAATATTTTTAGCTTTAAGGTCATAGCAGTTTTCAGTTTCTTAGTTTTATAAGAGCGACAACATAAGCTCATTGTAAAATATGAACACAACATTTGAAAAACTTTAGACAGTCAAATTAAAATGAGAAGAATTATCACATTTTTCGAGCATCAATCAAGGGCTTGGTCAATGGAGAGTGGCAGGTTTGTATGTACTCTACACAAATAAATGTTTGTAAGTTGCAATCAAAAAAATTGCAACTCGTAAATCATTCACCCCACTGTACACGATTCAGATTAAATTTTGCTTAATTAATTAATTTAAGTCAATGTATGTTAAAATTGAAGTTACTTTTTGTGTCATACGTATTTGTAGATATAAATAAAACAGGACAAGCACAAAGAAATCATGGAGGGATTATACATTATACTAACACTGGTATATATATATTGAGCCCTTTTAGCCAGAAGATCATAAGTGGCAATTTGATGGACTGGCAAAAGATTGTGATGCATAAATTATGACTTCAGCCGCTGCATTCCTTACGATCTTTTGCAAGTCCATCAAATTGCCGCCTACGATCTTCGGCGGAAAAGAGCTTGATATTATCGTAATGAAGTAAATGTGAAGTTTAATTAAAAAAATTCTAAAATTTCAATCGAAAGATCATAGCTGTTATAAAGTGTACATTTAATATTATGATAATAAAAAATACAAAAGTATCAATATTGGTAAACTCCCAAAATATTTATAGTTAGACCAATGATGGGCATTTATTACAAAATGAAGAGATGTGACTATAGAAAAGCAGGTAAATTGGACATTGTCAGTATATTTCCCAGTTATTTATAAACCATAGATAAGAAAAAATATAGACATATCAATTCTATTGCTGAATTAAAATTTTTGATGATGGGATAAGAATGGTACAGTATAATTTTAATAGATATGAAATTAAGGAAAAAGCAATCCAAAGGTTAATGTTAATCAGCATTCAAAGGAAAAGTGTGTAAGTAGGACCTCTAGGTTTTGTCACTGATATTGCTGTTCAACAACTTCGACTCTCTCACTCGATCTACATACATAAGAAACACAAATTTCCAAGTTATGAGAGTTTTAACTGTTTTCATTCCTGACAATATTAATTGGTTTTCTATTACAACTTTGGACACCGACAGCCATATAAGAATGCAAGCTTTTTGTATATATTTTTTTTACAAATTACAGACATTTTATATAATAAAACTATTGTCATATAATAATTATAGTGCTTGTTTATGTTCTCTTTAGATATTTAAAAAAAAAAAACAATTGAAGGGAGTCAAAACATTTGTACCTTTAGAGAGAATAATAATTATTTGCAAAAAAAGTATTTATTAGCAATAGGAATAGTGTCATCATGAAATCATGTTTTTAAATTGATGATTTCGTATTATTGTGTGGTCATTGGGTGCCACAATTTGTAAGAGTTTTTAAAGTAAAAGTTTGGCAAAGTGAGATTAAAAAAAGTAACTGAAAATAGGATGTTAGGTTACATTGCAATAGAAATTCTTAGATATATTTAAATCATATTGGAGCGTATAAAAAGTCAGAAATCTGTAGCCGCTTCATATATATCACACAAAAATGTGATTGTCTTATAAATAAAAACAATACACTGGGTAAATATGTCTAGCACTTGTTTTATAGTAATATTTTATCACACTGATATGATTACATCGTTATACATACATTATTATAGTTCCTCTAATGATAGTATTGTTTATGTATGGCAATTTTGACACATAACGCCAAAATAAATATCTCTACTCTCTCACAAAACCTATATCGTCTTTCATTTAACTGCCTTTTATAATATTCATAGTATAACATTCTAAATTCTCTCATTATATACATACATACACCTTTTTAGATAGCCTAAACTAAAAAAAAATGCATATTACAGTTTTCTCAGAACATTGACTTGGAGGAATAATATATGAAGTAGGAAAAAATATAAAAAATTGAGATACCTAATCATTGACTAATTTATTATATTTAGAAAATTAATTATTTCACTGGAATATATTTATCTGTGTTACCTAACTAGTCATTATTTAAAAAAAAAAAACTAAAAGACTGATAAGTACAACCTTTTGATATTTTTTAACTGTCAATGAAACATTAGGAAATTTAATGTTTATTTTTAAAACCATCTTGTCTTGTAATTCCATATAACTGAACTTAACGGACAATAAAAATCATCTACAAATAATTGAGTTCAAAATAAATATATGTATATTGTATAATATATACATTATTCCCCAAGCATATTTTACAATTTTAATGAAAGTATACATCTTTGAAAATAGATTGTCTTTAAATTGTTGTTTATGGTTTTTTTCTCTCTGTGAAAACTAGTAGAATATTATTATGCTGATATTATGTCTATTAAAAATGAATACATGTATTTGAATTTAAAACATATTATAATATACAATTACAGAAATTAAAATATTTATAAATTATTGAGTATCATAAATGCTTGCTAATAATATAATTAACAAGATTTAATCATAATGTAATAATACGATTGTGGGAGTTATTTTTATCACTAACATCTTTTGACGTAAGATAAGATTTAAAGCATACGAGAGCTGGCCATATGACACGTACAAATGCCATAGGATCAATAAAGGATCTTATGTTGCTTGGTCCAGAAAATAGAGAAACAGCTGACAACGGATTAGGTAGCTTGTCGGTATCCAGAAAGGTTTAGAAGCACTGGGAGTCGATAAAGCTACAGGAATGAAAGGGGGTAAGATACCCTAAATAGATTGGGGACATTGATTGAGCTGCCAAAGGATGTAAAATATTTATAATTAGTGCAACTTTTCAATTGACAGTGAGATGGGAAGTTTATCAACTGTCCCCGTTTGAATGAGATTGTAATAAGTCACAAAATAAATATTTTTAGATATTTGTAACATCTATAGAATCATATTATGAAAGGACTAGTAAACAAGATAAGCATAAAAAATGTTAGTGATACAAACATTCTTGAAAATTTTGTTGCCGTAAGAAAATATGTATACGGTGACAATGTAACAAAAACAAAAAAAGCAATACTGTAGATTTTTAATCGTGAAATCGGACGATTGCCGTTCACTCGTTATAAATTATAAAATAAAACTAAATTATCACGCTTTCTTTGCGGTACTCATTGGTGTCTTTGCACCTTGTCCAATTTTAGAAGTCTCGAACTTTTGCTGCAAATTAGCTACATTAGACACTTTAGAAGATGGTGCAGCAGACTTAGCCACGATGCTGCCAGTTTGACTCTTACGAATATCACTTTTCATAGTAGACATTTGGGATTTAATCGCAGGCTTTTGCTTATCAGAATTAATTTTGCTTATACTAGAAAGTGTTTTGTCACCATTGGTTGTCTTCACACTAGGAATACTGTTTGTTTTGCTGGTGCTGTTTTCAAGAATCACTTTTGGTAATGTAGGTCGTGGTGGAACAATTTTTTTTTTGTCATTCGAAGCTGGCGGTGGTGGTGCCGTTCTTAAGGTAGTCTTGGGATCTGATTGACTATTTAGGCCCAATCCTGTCTTTGAATTCTGTTTTACTAATGGTTTAGAAGCAGTTAATTGTTTCGGTAACTGTCCGAATGTTGATTTATTTGTTATCGGTACCGGTTGTAAAGTAGGCTTTAAAACGACACCTTGATTGACTGTGGACGGTTTGGTGGCTGTAATAGGAATTCCATTTTGACTGTTACCGCTAACCACATCCGGTGATTTTAACGTGTTGGCTGTCGGAGCGCAACTCGATACTAAATCTGGACTATTGACACTTAATCGTGATTCAGTGGTTATTGAATTGTCTTTTGAATCTTTAATTAGGTCACTTTGTCCCCCTGACGAAGCTCTGAGACTTCTTTGATCTTGAGTGATGTTTTTCAAATAAGGTGGAGTAGGCTGCCGACTTATTCCAGATGTGGCTACTTTATTTTGCAAATTGTCTGGAGTTACCTGTCTTGTTAAAATTGGAACCTTTGTATTTGAAGGTGGAGAAATTACTTTTTCTGGAGCCTTTCGGTCTGTTGTCTCTGTATTAGAATTTGAGCTTTTATCTTTAGTGTAACTAGATGCAAATGGTCCTAAAGATCTATGTAATGAAGAACTGAATGGTTTGTAAGGCTCTGCTTCAGTTTTAGGTTTTACTGATGTATCAGTTTCAACAGATTTCATCGGCGGAGTATTATTTCTAGTATTTATTTGATCTGTTGTTGTTGCGTTGATACTGACAATTCCTGATTTGGGCGGAATTTTGCCAACTGGTACATTAACAGCTGAAGGATTTAAGTATCCACTACTGGTGGTAGAGGCAGCGCTGGATGCAGGGTAATGCGCAGTATTAGCATATGTCCCCGACATGTCTTCACCAAAATCCGCCTCATCGTCTGACATCACACCTCCATTTTTCTCTGCTCTTAATTCTTTTTCTTTTTTCTTTCGAGCCAAAGTAGAAGTGGAATATATGGAATCTAAATTTCTATTCTGAATTTCCGAGACAATCTCTCCAAGCAAGCCAGAAGTGTCAGACGGAGCCGCGTCAGCCAAAGCAGGTGTTCGTTTTGGCAATACTGCAGCAGAAAGTGGAGTCTCTTCAATGACAGCATATATATTATCTGGGGATGACTCCTCATTTATGTTAGCGAGCGGAGCATGTGTCTCAGCAACGCAATCATCATATTGAGGGCCAGCGTCAGAGTCACTGGATTTTAAATCTCTAATAGGCATATTTCTACGTGCAGCTATTCCAAAATTTTTTGTGAGAGATGGAGCTCGATCAGGTTTCGAGTCCGGTCGGGGAGGAGGAGGCGAAGTGGGTCTGTTGCCAACAGGAATGGAAGTTGGTCTTCTTGCACCTGCTGGCTGTCGCATAGAACCAAATGATGGCACATTTGGTTTAGAGGCTGCAGTTGGAGATCTCATGCTCTGTGTGCGTCCAACAAATGATCCGTCAGTGTCATCTTCATTGCCATGCCGATCAACGTCTGTCAGGAGAATGGGGTTGGATATCTGCAAATTCCGCAAGGCTCCCTTATCCAAAGCCTTGACAGGTTTCACTCGGTGATTAGGATTTTTAGGAAAAGAGTTGCTTCTCTCCACTGGATTTCTATTCTTTTCTTTATCGGATGATCGGTCTTGTTTCAAAAAAGAAGCAATTCTGTTAAGTGCACTGCTCTCTTTGGGTTTTTTAACTGCAGGTTCTTCCGGTAAGCAGAAAACAGCATCAGTGACAGAACCAGGACTACTCAAAGGCCTTTTGTTGACAGGGGGAGATGAGGCACGGAGATTAGGCGGGACAGGAGCAGTTCTCATAGGGACTACACCTCCGGAACCTGAACTGTTTTTGAGAGGAGAGATGAGCTCTTTAGCAGTGCAAGTGGATGCTTCCAAAATGGGATCAGAGATGACAGGACGTGAGCCATGGGATCCTAGATTCATTGGGGGCAAGGCGGGTGCCATTGAAGTACTGTTGATATTTTCGACTCCGGCAACAACAGATTTAGGTCGATTAGCTGCACTAGTGACAGGTCTGCTGGCAGATGCACTCGCGGCGGTATTGCTTCGATGGACGCCAGGAACTTTGATAGCAACAGTGGGAACAGAAGGCACTGGTGGGGCAGCACGCTGCGGAGGGAGACGGTTTGAGCCATCGGGAGACTGTGGACCATTCCCTCGATTGATTTGTGCAATATGGTTCGGTCCACGGCCATTTATTGCTTGAGCAATACTTTTCACAGAATTAGGAGAGGTGAATGTTGATACCGATGGATTTTGTTCGCCATCAATCCCAAAGTTGGAGTTTTGGACGCCAAAGGCATCCTCTTGTTTAGCAATAGGAGCTAAAGAGTATCCTTTGAAGTGGCCGAAGAAGTTGTTATTGTGGGGAAGTGTGTGTGACGGCTGTGATCGAGTCAGCAGGCTGGAGTTCATATCATCAGGAGAGAGTCGCGGCGAAGCAGGTGATAGAGTGGCTGGAGCAGACGGAGAGGGACCACAGAGAGCAAGGCAGCCCGTCCCGCGAGACAAGCGCCGTTGAATACCACTCTTCATTGGAGATTTAGATCTGAATAATATGATAAAATATAAGCATTTTGAATATCAAGAGTCAATATAAAAATCCTAAATTATTTACAACAGATTAAAATATCTACGTATTTCTCATTTATTAAATATCAATCAAAATAAATGCTGTAAAATTGTGAAATAATATGATATACATATGAATATGGGGGGGATATTTCCAACCTTTTCCACGATGTCAAAATGGTAAAAAACAAACAAACAAAGCTTATAAAAAGAGAACATTTTCAAAAAAAAATTTTTTGTATAAATTAACAACATAAAATGTTTTTCAATGTGTATTTTTGTTTTCAATATTTTTGAAATTGATTTTTTCTACTGATTCGCAGGCTAAATGATTGTTTTATAAAAAAAAAATACTTTTATACAAAAATCTTCTTCCTTACATTTTGGCAAGTGGAATAAGTTCACTTTGGAAATACTCCCCTCATATAATATAAGAATAAAGTGTTCTTAAAATTGATGTGCATATAAAAAAAAATTAGTGTTGTGATATAATTTAAATTTACTAATTATATTCTAAAATCCCTGTTAAAAAAAACTAATAAAAGCTGTAACAGAATTTTAATGTTGGGTTTCTACCAAGCAACTACAAACCAGATTTTTGTTCTTCAAGAAGATATTGTTTGTTTATATAAACTGTATTAACTATTTTTTTTTTTTTTTAACTTTCAAATAATAGCACAATATGTAAAATGATTTGAATGTATAAAATAATGTTAGTCACATTTTGAGATTAGAATCTATTCAACCAGATCAGAATGTAAATTATAAATGATATATTCGCTAGAATGATGTAAGTCGTTTGGGCGAAGATTTGCTATGAGCTGATAGTTTTAATATGGTCATTACTGTAGATAAACCCTTTTATTATTTTTTTAAGTCTTCGACGGTTTTTTTAGAACCAATCAACCAGTTGGATCTTTCAAAATTGGACAATACTACAGACTTGAATTCATTCTTCTTATAGACTAACAAAAATAGTGAGACTTATAACAAGAGAAATCTATAAGAATGAAATAAAAAATATGAGGAAAGACTAAACATAATCACTATTCACATTGACTAGAATTCAACTAATAGCGATGGGAAAAATATAATTATTACTTTTTAAATAATCAGTAATAATAGGTATAGCTGTGCAAATACTAGCAACACTATTTGAATAAAAAAAGTATTTTTTCCAATGATAGGGAAGAAGTATTAACAATAAATAAATCTATATTTATAAACTTTGAATACTAAATCAAAAAACATAATTTGATGGGATTTTATAGAACTGATGTGGTGAGTAAATTCTTCAGTAGACGTATTAAAATCTTCTTATCTAATATCGTGTACCTGTAATGTTTTTATCAGTCTGGTCTGATTGAATGGAGTAACATCTCAAAGTCATCACAAGTCACAACTTAACAATTTAATGGCAAAATTTATATTGTCTTTAAATAAGAGTTGATAAGTATAGTAGAAGAGCTATTGTTATTGTGTTAGTAATAAAAGTAATGAAAGTTAACTTACCCAAGAAGACAATGTATTTGGTTAGTGGAAAGTGCAACCTATCAACACCAACACATGCTACAAGTATTTTAAAATTAATATTCGAAATAAAACAATCATTAGTTAACACAAATTAAGAAAGAAGTGGTGATCAAATTAAATAATTAAATTCACATGCAATAAGATTATTTAACTATAGACACCCACAAGAAGAATTTCTACAAAATTTAATATTATCATTATTAAAACCACTTTCAGATGAGTGGTTTGATACTTTATATTATAATATGACCATCGACTTCCTCCAAAATTGGATGAATTCAATATTTTCTTTATTCATTATTATTGCCGAAAAGAATAGAATAGAAATGTCAAATTTGTGTATGACAAATAATAATTTAAATCTGTTCCTTGATGCTGCTATAATTATAACTGGATCCCACTGTATTTGGTTAATTAGGAAGCGAAAACATTAATTTAGCTTAATTTCTGCAATCTTTAACTACAACATTTAATAGTGGGTTATTTTTGTTTTTTTCTTCTCTCATTCCCGGGAAAAATCGCTGTCTCAAAAATTCTTTTTTATGAACCTCTCTGTAGTATTCTCAAGCATTTATGTTTTATGCAGTTGAAATTGGTAGCATTGATATGATAAGATTCATCTTTAAGTAATTTATCTCTCGACTCTCTGTCCTTTTGAAGAGATATCCCAGAATATTTGTACATATTCAGAATAAAATAGTAATATTTATTGAAAAATCATACTGACACCGCTGAGATTCTACTTTTATGGGTGAATCATGCTTTAACATGACAGCGAGCCAATAGCACAGCACTGGTCAAATGTTTTTTTAACAAATAGTAAATAAAATACAATTTAGTTAGTTTTTTTTTATTACTTGTAATTTACTGTCTGTTTTTAATTTAATTTAAAATTATTATTATTTGACTCTTCTAATTTAACCTTTCAAATTTCCCAGGATTCCCGAGATTTCCGGGAAATGTTAACACCTACCGTTCATGATTAATGCAAGAATTATTATTGTCAATCAACTTTTCAGGAATGTTAATACTAACGATATTTATGCTGGCATCTACTGTAAGTTAAATATCAGTCTTCTGCTGCCATAGATTAAGAGTAAAAAGTACTTTTTTTAAATTAAAATGAATAAACAATTCCCTGACTGCGTGGTGCCTGATATACTGACCTGTAGAACAAAATAATACATATGTGGAAATGGAAAATAATATAATATGGAAGGATATGTACTAATATTTAGTATTCTTCTTGGACATATTGTTTAGTTTAAGAGAAATAGAAAAATTGTGCAGTAATTTATGATCAATATACTTTCTGATGAAAATTTTGATGTTATTCAATAAATGAAATTTTTTAAAGTCCATATCTATTTAATAGTTCATATTTGAGCCACCAAGTTGCAAAACCCGCTCTGGAAGAGAAAATCACGAAAAACTGTTTTGGGTATATATAGTGATATGAGTAAATATCATCCGGGATATGAGTGAAAATTGAGTTAAACCTCAGATTTCATTGATATGCCGTATAGTTGTCAATAAATGTATTTGAGTACGGATTTTGAAACTCGTTGTCCGCCAGAGACAATTTTAACGATTGGATAAGTCAACAAAGTGGATTTTGATAGAAAATAAAATATTCTCAAGGCAATAATAATTCAGTGACGGTTCATGTTTATTGTAACTAATATACTCTTAGTATATAACATCTTTGTGAAACTACCAAATGATCGGAGCAAAATTAAGACCTATGCGAATTGCGATGTCCAATTGGTCACTAGTTACACAGAGAATTTTGCAAATCGTTATTTTGATTCGAAGCAGATTTTGCAGGACGTCTCAATATTTATTTTGAATTTTTGAAGCAATTGGATGGAATTCGCAACTCCCAATTTGAAAAGTTGGTAGCTTTTTTGATATAGCACCAAACTGCATTCATGATGGTTTTTATTAAAAAAAAAATGGCCAGAGTGGGTTCTGCAACTTGGCGATTCATTTAGAAAAATTATACCAATAACAAAAGAATTTACTGTGTTTTATAACCTTCATGTAAAAGAAACAAAGGGTTCGAGGTTAGTATTAAGATATCAGTTATCAGAGACATACAATTTTACTGTGATGGATGGAAAGAATAAAATATATATATTATATAAAAGAATATTTAATATGTGTAAAGAAGAATAAATGACGAAAAGAGGAATATTGAATAATATAAAAAAATATTTATTATCTAAAATAATGATATATCATAAAGTGAAAAATAACTAAATACAGACACTATTTATTGAGATCAATAATAGGTATTTATAACTACTCTAAAATAAATTTCACATAATTACAAAATACAAAATCCAATGCAAACCAAACCACAAACAACACATAAAGCCCACAGAAAAAGCAATACCAGTTAATTTAAATATTATGTATTTTATATTAGTGTAAAGACCAAAATAAACCTTTTTAAGTTTAGTATGTTAATGGTTATCAATATTTTGAAAAAATGTTGCTACTAAAAAGAAAAATAGTTAACCTTAAGAAGTATGTATTTCTAGTGATATAAAATTACACTATCTATTTTATTTCTACTTCTTATTATTTACCTAGTAAGCTTAGATGAAATAGTATATTCAGTTTTCCTAAATTTTACACTTTATTTAACATGCACTTAAAAATGAAATGATGAAAAAACGTGAATGGATGTTATCATTTTTAAAATTTTATAATAATCAAAAAAAATGTGATTGCCTTAAACAAATATAAACGCAGAGTATAATTATTTATTATTGTATGGTAAACTAGTCAAGATTATTTTAATGAGGTTTTTTGAAAATTAACAATGATAATTATGTTAAATGTCAAAAGAATATTTTTGTTGTCATATTTTTTAAAATAAGTAACTAGTAATTTGAAATTGTTAGTTGACAATCATAAAAATACTATTGCATATCACAAGTTAGTATGGAAGCCCTGTAACTAATATTTTAGTTTTGTACGAATTGTTAAAATCCTATGATGACTGAATTCATAATTTTCTATGCATATACATATTGGGTGACAATTTATTAGGATGTTGGTTTCCATTTGAAAAACTAACATCTGTCCCATCAGTATTAGGTCTCAGATTTGAATTGGATTCAATATTGTTAGAATCAGTCTCGTTATGTTGCTGCGGATTGAATGTGTTATTACCCACGAACAATTTTTCACGGAGAGCCTTAACTGACACCGGACCTTTGATAGAATTATTTTCTTCTTGGATTTCTGAACTGGGACAATAAGTTGAAGCTGTGGACACGTCGCAATCAGATTGATTCGCATCCACTATACCGATGTCCACTTTTAAGCCTTTCATGTTTCTCGCAGACACTTTACTTTTGTGAGGTGCACGGTGCACATTTATGGTAGGAATCGGTTGTTTAGCGGACTCTATGGTTTCATTTCGAGCTTCAGCTTTTGATGCACGTTTATCTTCCCTACTGAACAATCCGCTATTACGTAAACTTAAAACACGTGATTTGTATGAAGCAAAATTATTTGTGACATGTTCGTTTGTTGTAGAAATTAGACCGGTCTTTTTAATTTCAATATTGGGTCTCTTTTTTGTCGCAGATATGTCACTATCAGGATCGGTGAGACTGACTTCGCTCATGTCTGCGGGATATTCGCGTTGAGGTTTAGAACAGCAAGCAGTCATATTTCGTCCACAGCTATTAAAACAAGATACCAGAGGCATGCAAGAGAAGGAAGAGGAAGAATCTTCTGATGGTTTTGGTACGTACGATGAAGAGCCTTTGGGTTTCTTCCAGAACATAATAGAATTCTGTCGAGAGTAGTGGACCAGGAAGGCGATCAGCAAAATGGACGGCACGATGCCCAAAAAGATAATCAGCAACACCTTCATCACCACCTTTTGAGCTGAAACAGAATGAAAAAATTGAGAAAATACAGTCGTAGTGTAACTAACCATGGATTATTGATTTATATATCATGAAATATATCATATAAATGTAAGTTCTTGATAGAATCATCTAATCTTCATAAACAAAACAGACAACTTGACCAATTTTTTTTTCACTTTCACTTAGCAACCTTAACCTTAGCAACTTAAGGTGATGGTGGTCCAAAAATAAATGTTTACTACTGAAAAAGACTTGCACCTTTCTGAAAATACATTTTCTAAGTTGAACTGAAGCATAAGAGAAAAAAGACAATCAAACCATTAGGATCAGAAGCGGGTCCCGAATCTAAGCTGCCACCTGGTCCAGGGCCATCGCAGAGAGGAGGACCGAAGCCGTATTCACAATGGCAGTGTCCTGAAATTATATAAACAATAAATTTCATTTTTCTGATAACATATCAATCTTTTTAACAGTAAAATATATAAAACACTAGTGGGTATATTAAAGTCACCGATTGAGTCAGTGTGCCCAATGATTATTACTTTTTATCATAGTTACGCACCATATTCCGCAGAGCAGATACTTCAATCGAACAAAACTTTTGAAATTATTAATCTTAATAGTAGAATTGATTATAAACATATAGAATTAACAATTTATTCTTTAAAACAAGTATGCAGATACAGAATTCAAATACATGACCAAAGTGCACTCACCAAATATAATGAATGTGATTTTGAAAAATAAATAACAATGAAATATCTTATAATTATTTTGAGTATTAAGTAAGAAAACTAACCTAAAGAGTTACAAACTCCGTGTCCTGAACAGTCTGACGGACAGACAGCTCCTGATAAGGGATTGGCCTGGGCACCAAGGCGAAGAGAAGCCACAGCCATGCATTTTTGGTTCACGCACATCTAAAATTAGATAATAAAATATTCATAATTTTTATTGTTTATTCTCTATCTCTATCTACTTTATAGTAAACTGTGTGCGAAATTTTTACTGTACATTATTTGTGGGATGTTTATTACATTTAATGTGTATGTGGCTCTAAGTCATGTACTAATTCTAAAATATGACTAGCTTGCTGTCCACCACTGAATACTTCAATACATATGTTATAGGAACTTATTGACTGGCATAAAAAATCTGAGGCAACCCATAAAGTACCAGAGGTATGTTAAGATTAAGTTTTATTATTTCACAATAATATGATACTTCATGTGAGCATGTTGCAGTAGTTCATTCCCATGAAAGACAGTGATGATTACTCGGCGTGTAAGGACTTGATACTCACAAAACAGTAGTGTTATGAAGTAGTAGAAGAGAAACGTCTATGATGAATAAATAATGGGTCAATGTACCTTATCTTCACCACATTTAGCGCCATCGGGAACAAGTCCAGGGTCGATTTGATTCAGCCCAAGGTCGACGATGGCCGTCCGACATGCGATTATAGCTCCGTTGTTGTTGATAAAAGAGTGAGACAGGGTGGCGACGCTCTCCATTCCGAATTCAAGCCGCTCATTAAGATGAGTGCAATGAAGCATGCCACACAGTACATTTTCTCCTTGACAACGACTATAGTTCTGCTTCAGCCGGTTAAAACCACAATTTCCATGCCTGGGTATTAAATATTTATACATAAATATGATAAAATGACGAATGCTAAAATGCGTGCATGCTTCGGAACTGGAGATTGTGGGTTTGATTCCCACAGCTGAGATTTTATATATCCAAAGATGCAGAACTGGATGCTCATTGGGTTGAACAACTGTCTGACAATCGATTCTCGTGAAAAAAATACCTGTCATAAATTATTTAACCCATTGCAACACAAAGCCGGCGAATCGCCGGCCAATGTCACTTTGTCGCT
>JAGVSQ010008508.1:0-14342 GCA_022683975.1 Rhyacophila evoluta
AAATTTTGTTGTGCGGCCCGGTAGGAAATCTCATTTCCAAAATCTGGCCCGGCTGGTGAAAAGGTTGGCCACCCATGCTTTAAAGCAATGTATTTTATTTGCGCGTATACGATTTTATTCGTTAACACACGATGAGTCGTAATTTTAATCTTTTTTAGCAATGATTACTTGCAATTACCCATATAAAACTACTATATCGTATTAATTACGTTAGCGTCGTTATTATTTTATATTTTCTAAATCGTCGCCAATATCGAAGGAAAATTTTGCAATGCCTTGTATCATTCGAACATCTTTATATAAAAAAAAAAACTAATAAAATTGACGTGTTGGAAGTCGTTTTTCTGGTCACAAAGTTCATAGGCCATTCTTTTTTCACACGTAAAAGCTAAATTCAGATATTAATTCGGAATTTACAGTTCATATCATTTTGATAGAACGAGCATTACGTTTAATTATATAATTACTTTGTGATTATCAAAAAGGCTATTTTGAAAATACTGAGGGTTAAGTCCTTTTCCTTTCTAAAGTCGATATATTCAGAGAGATGACAATCGGAATTATTCCGGAAAATAATGATCCTGATATATCTCAATCCGAATTTGGATATAGATAAAACAAAATTCAACGATTTTTTTCATTGGTTCGTAAAGCCGCTTTGTGAAAAATGAAACAGATTATTGGATTAGCCGATTAGGGTTTGGTTTCATTCTCTTAAGGCGATATTTAATACGCAACATTGAAACGATTAAAAATAATCAAATAAATACTTTTACTCAGTGGGCAAATTAGTATAGGACCTAATTGTATTTTTTTTATATATAATTCTGTTAAAAAGCTTTCAAAATAATCAAATTATTTAATAACGCTTTAGAACAATAATGTTAAATTATTTTATAGTTATACTTTTGTTATTATTTATAAATTTTCCCAATATTTATCATAATTGCCAATTCAATATATTTATGTATAATAGATCACACCACTTAAATAATATGGGATTTTGACAAAATTGACGAAAAAAGAAAGAAAAAAAAATGTCACATTACCGTAAAATTATAGTTTTAAAATACCACTATAAGAATAATTAATATCTGCATTGTAATATAGTATAGGCATATGTAGCTAATTGGTTTATTTATTAAGCTCTTATGTATAGAGTTTTATTAAGCTTAAAGTTTGATAAAGAAATGTAACATCCCTTTTTTATCGACTGAAAAAATATATCATTAGGGACTTCAAAACGAAACTCGGACTTCGTCCTTGTTTTCGAATTTCGAAAAAAAATATGGTGAATTTCGAACTTACCTTAACCTTACGCGGGCTAAAAAATATGAGAAACTTCGAAGATTTCAAAATTCAACGCAATTCCGATTTTTTTAATTTCTCGAAAATTGCAATCTTTAGTACGTTCTTAGATAATATTATTTAAGAACGGAAAAATTATTAATGATATGATAACACTGCTAGAAGAAATGATTGAGATTATGGATTTTTCGTATATGTATGTATTTTCGAATCGTAATTGGATACGAAATGGAAAGTTTTATCTTCGAAGCAATTTTTTTTATTTCCTTATAGTCTTTTTCTTTATAAATACACTAGAACCAATTCATAAAATTTACTTTTCATTAAAATTTTGGTCTCGTATAAACGTGGCCATAAAGATAAATGTCCTGCTGTTTATTTTACATCATTTAGTCCATGCAAAATGAGTATTGATTGGAGACACGTTAATAATGTTAAACACATTTGTATATTAGATTCTTACGACTCAAACGCCGAGATGTTTTGAATATAAAATTTACATATTTTAGTAAAACATTAAAATAAAACACGCTGGAATAAAAACTGTGTCACAGGTTTAAGTGCCCAATAAATATTTTTAAATCGTATATTTTAGTGATTTGTATAATAGTATCACGTAATAAAAGACTTGCATTGCTATGAAGATATAGTTATCTATTTCGGAAAAGTCAAGTTGTAATATTTTAAAATAAATTTCGATGTGCGTCATTTCGGCCGTGATTTATTTGTTGTCGGAAAGTGAAAAGAAAAAATATTAAACATTAATATTTGAGCCCAGCATTAGCAGGTAATTTGGGATTATAATATTATTATCAGCAAGAAAACGAGCAGCTGACGCCGGTGCGATTTGTCAAATTGAGTAATTGCACTGTCACTGTGCTAAAAATGGACGGACAGCCATTTAGTCTAGCATTGATAAATAGTTGTATCTTTGATAATAATTTGCGAATATTTTATAAGGCTTAATTATAGACATGCCTACAGTTAACTATACAACGATAACATCACGATTAATATTTTTCCGAATAAAACATTCCCCACGAAACCTGGAAAAGATGATTGATAATTTACGATTCATTATAATAAGCTTTTATTCGAAATCTAAACGAGCTTTTACAGATTTCACCAATAAAACATCGGTGTCGGAAATCGAAAGCGACAATAATATTTGTTTTGTTGCTGCGTAAATAATATATAACAAGAATATAAGTGAATATAAAAATAAATTAGTTCGCGTTTGGCGCCATGTTTTCAATTTATTTATTACGTCAACTAATCACGAATTGAACAACTGGAAATTTTGAGAAATAGACTATTTCGCTATCGGCGGTATCTATCAAACCTTATTTGTTTTGGCCACACTGTTAGAGCAGTGCTGAGCAACCGCAGTGCCGCAATGCGTGAGATGCCGGTTGTGCCGTGGGGCATTTCTCCAATATCAGAAAAACTTTTTTACTCGTGGTGTGCCGCGAAATTTAGAAAAAAATTAAGTGTGCCACGAAAGGTAAAACGTTATGAAGCACTGCAGAATAAAAACAATATCAAACTTGTTATTTATTATCAGGAAAAACTTACTCACTCTCCTTTTAAAAACGAATGTAAATATTATTTTATATGAAAGCTTTCATAATAGAGCCAATACTTTTAAATCTTAAGATTAGTAATGTTTTTTTAATGAATAAAAATTCAGTTCGATTAGTATTTATGCATCGCCCCTTCAAAGGTAAATGTCATAAACTCAATTTTTATAGTTTTGAGATATTAAGGTTTTAAGATAGAAGTCCGTTTCTCAAGTTACACTCTTCTGTTTTTTTCTCTGTTAATAGGATAGCTGTCGTCAAACTGATTTTTGCAAACAATAGGCCTTATGAAAATTAGTGGATCTATCAAAAAAAGTCATTTAAGCCAAAAATGGACTTAATGAGTTTTACCTTTAAAGGGCGATATTCTATAGGTGCGTAAAAATTTATAAAAATGAGCTTTCAATACCGTAAGTATACATAATAAATTTTATTTAAAATAAAGTTTTGATTCATTATGCACAATAGAAAGTTCTAGGCGGCAATACTATATAATTCAATTTTATACTAATATTATATGTAGCCTTCTGAAAAGGGTAGAAATTTATATGAATTCACAAAAAATAAGGGTTGAAGCCGTACGCAAGAAAATGTCACTTGGGGGTTCCGTCAAAACTATTGAACCTTCCTTTGTTTTATTAGCCGTGTGTCCAACGGCATCAAGTAAAGTTGTCAAAACACGTAGCATAAAATATTTACGGTGACGTAAAGGCATAAAAACGTAATATTCGCAGAACAATCGTAAAACATCCCCAAACAGTTGGCCTAAAGACGACACATTGAATAAAATAAAATAAAAATTGCCAGGCTGATTGAATACTCAAGCGTGCGATTCTTTCTCGGATGGAACTTTTACGGAAAATATCAATTTATTGGAGAATAAATAAAATGTGCTAATACAATATATAAAGGTCATGGGCCATATGTGTGCAGTGCCAAAAATTTATTTACGTATTCATGGATTCCGAAAAAAAATATTCACAACAATACTGTTCAGTTTCACGTTTGCGAGAGTAAAAAAAGACGGGAAATACTTTAGCAGGCAGGTACCCAAATTTATTACTTAGTGTGTGCTCATACATGACTCATGAGTAAATAGATTAAAAGCAATTTTTTATTTTAAGCAGCCAGTAAATAAAAATGTTGATTTTTTTTTTTTTTAATACCAGTAAAATGTAACTTGTGTTACATACTATCACATGTAAATTTAGCCTTGACTTATTTCAGCGTCGAGCTACAACAGCGATCTACGCACTGCAATATTAGCATGCAAAGATAAATAAATCCGTTAAAATATTGCCAATGTTTGATGAATTTTAACATTGGTCGACGGTGATAAAATTGTTTGTTTTTAAGAAATTCCACAAGCAGAAGTTTAATTATTGGACTGCCCATCCATCTGTTATAATATGAAGTAAATATTTAATCATACGGAATACTGAACTGTTGTTTTGTTGGAGCATAAACAAACGCAATCCAACCGGACGACTTCATTTTAGAACTAAGAATAAATGCCACAAAATGTGGCTATGAATGCAAATATGAAATGAGGAGCGAAATTGTGGATGGTTTTGATTAATTGTCTCAGTTATTTTACGAATGAATCATTTTTAATTCTGGCTTCATGGGAAAAATTCATTTTAGATTCGCTGGAAATCTATAACAATCGTAAGTCGAGTGAAATTTTGCATCTCAAATTATTACAATATTCAGGCCTAAATAATGCAGATAGGCGGCGGAGAGGATAGCTGAGCGTCCGTGTCAGAGATGCAAAATAGGTTTAAATAGGTGAGTAAGCAGTTGAGTAATTTCGGCAGCACTTCAGTCACAGCAACACGCTTACTTGCTCACTCATATATTTATAGCTATTTTGCATCCCTGTTTTCGTGGTTTTGTCGCCGTCGATTTGTCGACGTGACATCTATCGTGCCCATGGCCATCAAATTCCAAAGAGTGTCGAGAATGAATTTACAATGCATTGATCTATAACCAACCTATAAAAATGACATGGAATATTTTAAAAGAAAAAATGTCTTACCTTAATACTATCGTAGCAAGCCGTAACGCGCCCATTCTGCACCTCCACGTTTGCTGGCGGATGAGCAAACTTGCACTCGACGTCCGTGCGCGAGCACTTGTTCCTCTGGAACTCTCTGCACACCTCCAGCTGCAACCAGCGAGAGTCCTTCCCGTTCAGCAGGCTATTCATGCTGACCATCGCCATTGCGAAGGACTTTTAAAAAAACCTACACTCACTGACTTTACAAAACACGACTATCACTGGTATATGATTCTATATATACCGCGACAGATTCTTAGGCAGCGTTTTAAAAATGTATTATATTATTTTTATAATATCGCGAATCACACACGAATTATTATATTATATTCAATTTTGTGTATCGCACAATAGACGTTGTATTTTTATTATTATTAATATGTATTTAAATTGTTATAACTTTTACCGTTAATTATTCCGGGGATGGGGTTCATAAAAATATATCAATATATATTATATTATATGTTATCAATAGTGTATAATGGTTTATATTATTATTAATTATATTATAGTTATTATTATATCAATATTAGAATTTTGTTTTTTTTTTTGTTTAATCGTTTAGCATTTAGGCGTAGTAAGTTGTATTGTATATATTATTAAATATATATAATTTATGTATAGATATAAATGTAACACTAGATAGGGTTTAGTACTATCACACGGTGTTTCCTCGATGTATTGACGATCCTTGAGGGACGACAGCGGGCAGATAATAGGCGGGGTCGGGGGGCAAGGGTAAGGGCAGGGGAGGATGGCTAGTGTTCTGATTGTATATATTATATTTGTGGTATAATAGTGATTTTCTTCGGAATCGTAGCACTAAAAGCGCACGAAGCGAAGAGACGGTTCGGTGATCGGTGGTGAGAAGCGATAGCGGGTCTGCCGGCTGGCCTGGTCAAGCTAAGCTGGCGTGCGGCAGGGATTCTGCGAACAACAAAACACAAAATGTTATATACTCGGTCTCTCTACGCCACTGGCAGGTTGTTAATTGGACGGAAGAAGGGCGCGATTTAATATAGCAGAGGAATCAAAGAAATCCAGACACACTTCAGACAATCTTCAATATATACATCAACACCAATAAGCCTAAAAATACAACATACTGTATCTTGCAAGAATAATCGATTTATCAAAATCAAATCGGATGTATTAGTTTATACTAATATTAACTAGGCATATTTTCTTACACTTGAAAGTTTGAGCCTTTTATCAATAAAATACTCTTAAAAATTCATAATTCTAGATACACTAGTAATTAAATCCTATTTCTGCTGTAACATCATTGTAAAACTATAAATAATGATCTAAACATTTGATAAAGAAAATCTTAGAATTAACTTTATGAATATGTTATAAATTAATGTATAAAATTATAATTTAATTCGGTCCAGTCTGATAATTTGAAGTGTAATTAAGTAGTTTATTATTCTGAATAAAGTGCAACTTAATGTTTAAAATTTTGCTTGGAAATGATAAGTACAGTTTATACTTTGGACAGTTATAACTTTAGTCAAAATGTGTCGGAAATTTCTTAAGTGATTATACCCATATATTCATGGTCCATACATTAAGAAAACTGGGAGGAGCTTTGAACCCTTTAAGATCGACAAAAAGCAAGAAAGATAAAACAGCCCTGTAGATATTTTTGCAATAAAGTTTATCTAGATTTATCATAAAAAAGCACATGTGTCCAGGAACATTTTGATTACGGTCATATCATGTGTGATTGAAGCATAAAAGTCAAGCAATTTCAAAGCAAGCGTCGAAGAAAAACCTGAAAAAAATACCCTGGAAATCTACCAAAAGCTCGCGTCGATTGTTTCAAAGTTTGTGGGGAAGCTTCGGTTTGTCTACTAGCATAACTTCAACAAAGCATGATAACGAAAAGCAATCCTATAGAGACGAGTAATTAAATAATCTAAATATCTACAATACCCTTCATTCCATTAGAAATCACTTAACAAACTTTAAACGATAATATGATATAATTTATTAAACCAATTAAAACATATTATGTTCAAATTACTATCTTTCGTATAAGCTTTATATACTCAACCTTAAAAATAGTACCCGCAATATTTGTCATTCATCTTCAAGTAAGAACGGATTCTTATAAAATTAGATTATTACAAATGTGATAATTAGATAATGTGAGTCGGAAATATATATTTATAGTTTATTAATATACATATAATTTGATAGACAATCTCGCTAAAGTTAAGTGTAAAATTACATAGAATAAAATAATTATTACTAATTAAATGGAATATTTATTCAAGAAAATGAATATATTAAAAGTGGGACTGAATAAAATATTCGATTTGAAGTAAATATTTTCAATATTAGGAACGTAATATAAAATAATTTCGGTATCAAAAAATTGCACGTCGTAAATAATTAAAATACTTTAATTTTATCGCACTAAAAAAACGTTCAGCCAATAAAAAATTTACTTTCGTTGCAGGCTAAAATTCTAAACACATTTCTGTAGTCTTTTATGGCAAGACAGCTTTTACTGGGAAGTCGGTGAAGTACTTGTGATATTCAAATTGCAGGACCGGAAATTAATTTCAGGCGCCGCGGAAGCGAAAAAAATGCGAAAATAGCGCTCATGTTGGATTGCTTAGAAATGGTAATTTGTTAATTGCCTCTCAACAATATTGTTCACGATCGCCCGAATGTTTGGAGTCACGAAATAATATTGACGGGGCGGCCGTAAAGAATTTTTAATCGAATCATAAAAAGGGCATTGGTCGTGCTGACAGCTCTTGTACACCCACTACACAAAGATGTAATCGACAGACTGCCAATCTGTAAAGAAATACATAGAACAAAGAAGATCAATATAATATTTAATATGACATACGGCTTGCTGAGGATTAGACTATTTTACGTCCACTTTTTATGTATTATGAGTTAACAACGCCAGGCGAAATAGCATATTTTTCTCCACTATTTCCACTAAAAAATTCAATAAATTCATTTAGTCAGTTAAAATAATTTTATTTAGTGCTTGTTTCTACTATGTCCATTGACCAATAGGATTATGCTCTCGGACGATATAACGTCTAAAAGTTATATGAGCGTGTATAGAATTCTACACGCCATGTATAAGCTATCAAAATTCAATAAACCCTTATGAATGGTTATGTCTTTTGAAATATAGATTTTTAAATGTCGATATTGATTTTTAGTTGATTCTGTGACAAAAAAAAATAGTGGAAAATAGGTATTCATAATAATCAAAAATAATTAGTCTATTATATATCGCTCATAACAAAGCAACATATCGTATACCACACAACTTGAATTTTACAGAATATGAAAAAAAAACATTACTATTATATCAAATAATTCTGTATATTTTTAATAATACTATTAAATCGAATAAAATTAATTAATAAAGACATTTTAAATAATACGGAATTTGATTTTTTAAGATATTGCCTAGAGGTTTTTATCTTTGTATTGGTATTGCTGCGTGGTATATAATGTATTGCTTTATTTGATTACATATTTATACCGTCCACAATATGGTAGGAACACGTGTCTTGATTTTTTTGGTTTCAATCACTTTGTAAAGTATAATTATATGTTTTGTAATCTCTAGTATTATTGGCAGATTTTTGCATAAACAAATAATTTTTACATGTTTTATAAACATATGCGTTGGTAAAAAACGTACTAATAATACAAGAAATCGCAAAAAAATAAAACAATACTTCAAAACGTGACTTAAAGCAAAAAATCAAGGTACGTGTTCCTGCAATATTGGCGACGATATACGTAATAAAATCTTTTTTAGTTCGATCATTGTCGAAAAGAAGTACAAAAACACTGTTTCATACTGTCGAATAAGCTGTTTTTAACAAACTAAAAACGTTTCTTTGTTAATATAGGAGGTAATATTATTTAACCGGCAATATTTTATAAAACAAATGCATATATATCTATAATTTAATACTTTATATAATGCCAGCTAAAACTGAATGCACTTCCTCAATATAAAACTTTCTAATAATTATTTAATATTGAGTAGGATTTAAATCAATTATATTATAAATATGGACGCTCGCTGTCACGTCAGATGCAAAATTATACGCTAATCTGAATTTTGAAGACTTACATCTCCGCAAAATATAAATACGTCCGTATGGAAGAGAAAGTATGGTGATTGATGCTTTCGTGTCCCATATTATTACAGTACAGTTAAGTTTTACATTCAAAACGAAGGCAGACGTTCAGATGCGCATAATTATTCGAATTAATATTGAATAACATTGTACGGTATATTAATCATATATACCACAAGATAAATATGAAATTAAAGCAAAAAAAATATGTACAATAATGGAATATAATACAATTTAATAATGGTTAATCGTATTAAGTCTAAATGAAGGAGGGGTATGCTTAAGCTAAACGTAAATGAAGATCGTTAGAATAGGAATAAGTTTAGGAGTTTAGAATAACAACGTTTTTGTTAATTATATAATACTTTTGTCCTCTCCGAAAGTGGAGAATTTGGATTTACACAATGTGAAGCTATCCTCTCCAAAACTGTAATCCCATAATGTGATAACATGTCTTATTTTTCACGAGAATAGTCCATCAAGCAATCGCTAAAATCCAACGGCTTTCCAGTCCTGCATTATTGGATTTTTAAATATTCAGCAGATGTGGCAATCGAACCAGCATTCCCCAGATGTGAGGTGCGTACTTTAACATTAAATTTTGTATAATATTTATGCGTAAATAGTATATAATTGTATGGTGGAGTTTTTGAATCGCAATCAACCGACGCAAATAATGGTTTTAAATTATGATAACGTTTTGAAAGTACTCTCAAAAATCTCTACTGAATTTAATGATAAATAGACAAAATATACATCGCTTATAGTTCAATTAATAATAAAATTGAAAAACACGTATTCGTGAATATATATATTTCTTAGTGATATTATATTTCTCGTAATATCTGCCAGTATCGTACAATGATTAAATTTAAATTATGTTTTAATTATGTGGTGTTTGGATATTGGGAATGGCACAAAAGTGTTTCTATAGTTTCATAGTTTTAATGCGATATAGCAAATGGTATAAATCGTTTCTGATTTAATTTTTCAATTATAAACAAAATTTATTAAACACAAGTTAGTTGTAATACACTGGATTACGCTTTGGAGGCTATTTTAATAAGATGAGAAACATAGAGGCAAGTCACAGAGAGTATAGCATAGGCGAGGGTAAGTTCGTTCTTAGCAGAATCGCAAGAGCAGCCAGCGAGCACCTGGTGGATTAAAGGTGCACGCGCCAGGAAGTAAGCCAGCGGAGCGTGCTTGGAGATTATATTTAGCGGCCTATATCTCAGCTAGACTGGCAAATATAAATACAAAACAGAAGCTAACATTCTGCCGAGCATAATCTAGAATTCGTTAATGCAAATCAGATAACGAAAGCGCTCCACTCTGGTCTCGGTTGTATAAACCGCCTATGACAGACACTATAGGGTGACTAGATAGTCATAAAAATAATTATTATAAGAATAACACAAAATATACTTTCAAATAAAGTTATATCCAAGATAGATTATTTCTTACAAAAGACTATCGTTTAGTCTTTATGTCATTTAACTCTTTAGGCCACTACGAGTTCTTTCAATATCCAAGCGAGAAGTGCAGACATTTAGCAGACCATTTTTCATAAAAGAGCATCAATTATTTTTGATTAATTTATTTACTACGTTAAATTCAATCCTCGCTTATTGATTGAATGCGACATTAAAATGAGCTGTATGTAAAGACGCAAAACAATCGTTGGTAGCTTTTCACGTTATTAATCACTCAGCTTAAATAATAAAAAAATATAGTTAACACAGCACAATAGTTGAAAAATACGGTTTAAAAAAACAGCTGTCAATAGCTATTTCCATTATATTAGCAAGTATGAGATAAGCAGTGTAATTATCATTGACGGTTAAGTAAATTTATTTTCGTAAAGTTGGGTGTGACATATAAAGGGCCAGAATCGAGGCGTTTTACATTATTTTTAGATTTTAAATAAAATTATTTATACTTTTTTTTATTATTTATACCTATTTAAATACTGAACATCTGCTGACAAAACTATAAAAAGGTTATTTTAAATATGATTTCAAAAAAAAATATGTTTACATGGCTGGAATACGTAATCATAACTATTAATACATAAAAAGAATGTTTTGCAATTATCATATTGATTTCGTGCCAAGTGACGTAAAGGTATCGGAAATTCGTGCAATAACGGTGTGATATATTTCTTAATCACCCGGTAGCGCAGAAAGAGTTTCGATCTGCATTGTCTGTCTACCTATTAAATGCGACTTGCCTATATGAAATGAAACGTAGATACAAGCCAACGTTAATTTAAAGACAGGATCGTATTCGAATGGAAATGCACGAAAGTTTCATAATAAGCCGAGGAAATTAAACGAGGTAATAAAAGGATCGATTATTTATTTATTTAAATTTAAATTGATACTGCTGACTCGTAAAATCAATATTAATACACTGGCATTAAATTACGTCCTCCTATGTGGCCGAGAGGTAGCCTTGTTCGCTTAATATCCGTGGTTACCGGTTCGAAACCCACAGAGCTTTTTAAGGATGCATTTTTATGAAAAATAATCCGTCAGGACATAGTTTTAGATTCATACGCTTCAATCACTGTTAGGAGAGGAATAGCTTTCTATTATAATTGAAATGTTGTAATAAATATATACGTACAAAATTATTGCAGTTGAATTGAACATGTAATCATACACATTTGCATGTATTTATTCATCGAATTAAATTTTATTTGGTAAAATGTACTAAGTTCACAGCGGGTGAATATTTATGCTTAACGATATATTGAATAATACCTTCTAGGAATTGCAATACTTGGAGACAATTTGTGTATTTTTAATTACAATATATAAATTAATTCGATTTAATTTGTTGCAAATATTAAATAAATAAATATAAGTATTTTTCGGTTTTAATTGACGCTTAAAAATAGAGTCGAAATTAGCATTACAGATGCAGCTGTAACATCTTAATTATTTATAAAATTAATTAAAATTGAATTAATTATAATCTTTAAAGTTTAATTGAACGAACGACACCGCTCGTTCTCGGCAATAAAATAACAAACTTAATTATTTAATATTTTATTACTAACCATAGTGGGATTATTAATAGGAAAAGTAAATCACGAAGTTAATATCCGTGACCGTTTCCACTTCATAATAATCAAATCGTATATGCCCGCTGCACACAATTTTTTAATGAAAAATGTGAGCAGATTTCAAGCAAACAAATATAATCCATATTATAAATGTAATCCAATAAGGAATATTCTCTCAAATCATTTTTGCTAGAGAAATGATAAATACGATCGAGTTGAAATTGCATAAAAATTTAAAAGTCACGCTCTCTTTGGAATCAAACGAATGCCTGAATGTGTTATTAACAAAATAAGAATTTGATAATTTTTTCATTGATAAATAAAAGTGGAACAAAAATAATCCATAAACAATATACGTGTATTCAATATTATTTGTACAAGAATGTATTAAGGTTAACTTATTTCATATTAGAAACAAAGACGATAGTGCAAAATTTTAGAGAGATCGCATGATGTTTTAAAGTAATTACAAAAAAAACCTCAACGATTAAAGACTGACTGGTTGGTTGGTTGCTCAATGGATAAAGATAATAACTGACAACCAATTCTCTTTAAAAAAATTGTCAAAAATCAGCTTCGACAATGTGTAGATTCATATATGCCATTTTTTGAGTAATCGTCTTCACATTGTTGAAATCCATTGTCTCCAATTTTGGAGCTCATTTTAAATGTACAGTATAACAGTGCTTCGTAAACTTTTATCTTTCATCGAAGTTTTTCCAAAAACTACATTAAAAATCTCATATTATATTTGAGAAATGCGTCACGGTACACCTAGTATCGTCTCACGGCGTTTCTTATTTTTCCGTGAGCTATAATCTCATCAATTTGTTAATTGTCAAAGTCACCTTTTTAATATGATATTATATTTTTGTTAAAAAATAATCGGGTATAAAAAATATTACTCCAAAGAAATGAATTAAACAGATAATTGTATACTGATGCAAATATTACATTGGAACTAGAAACTACTTACGTTATAATGCATGTATGAGAAATCCAAATATAGTATCACATGGTTCGAAATAGAATCAAATATTAAAAGCGCGAAGTGGCTTCATCCACATGTTTCAACAACTTTAATCAAAGCGAGCTTCCAAAGCACTTATCGAATGAACCACTCTCATTCTTGTTTATAAGGTGCGTCGGACCGGTTGAAATCTTAAAAATTAACGTACAACTCAAACAAATAAGCCGATAACAAGAATAGCCGCCATGCATCAAATGGACTTACATAAGAAAGGGAAAAAAACTCCAAGAGTGATGCGTCACTCAAACCAAACAAGTTCCTGAAACTATGCCAGCTCGGTTAGGCAACACACTTGCGCTACGTCTTATGCCTCCACTTGGCCTACCTATCAATCCAATGATAAAACATATTATATTTACTACTCGTTTTTTTTCTTGGGTCCATTAAATAGATAATCAGATAATTTTTATATATATATCTATGAAAACAGGAAACGAATTAACACATGGTTTACGGGGCGCACAAATTTGTGCGTTTCAGAAACCGTCTGTTGCGGCGGTGTGCACATTTTAGTGCTCGTCGGTAACATTCAGCTTGTTTTATAAAAATCACACGTTGGGATTTATTGATACGCGCTGCATGTTTTGGAGTTTGTGGACAAACTTTAGGTTGATTGATCAATGCGTCCCAATTTAATACATGTGTGTCACATTTTTTAAAAAACATACCCCGTAAGCAATGTGTTAAAGATTATATTGGAAGTTTCGTATGTGGAAATCGACAAAATTTCATCAAATATCATTCATTTTGATACCATTACTAATACTTGTGAATACATGATTATGGTGCCTTTTCGATTATTAGGTGATGATTTAAGTATTAATTAACAGTGTATAAATGAAGAGTTACTTTTTCTTATCTAATTAAATAATGTCTTCCCGATAGCGGACAGGATAACGTGCGCGCTTCAGGGCCAGATTTTTAGGGATTAATTGCCATAGCTGCTGGATTTATGTAGGCCTGGATGCTGAATAGGCGAACCAATTTTCGTGGAAAAAATCAGTCAATATGAAGATCTCTTGACTTCATTTCTGGAGTGAAGATCCTTACACTATGTAGATTCATTTACGCCACTTTCGTAGCGGACACTTGCTTTCCCCTCCACCACCCGCCACGTCTCCACACCCGTTATTCGGGCGTATACCGTGGCGTAACG
>JAGVSQ010008510.1:0-14340 GCA_022683975.1 Rhyacophila evoluta
GGAAGGCCGCTAAATACTATCTATAGAATGTATTCGGCGGAGTTACGGGACGCAGATGTGACCGGGGAGGACGCAAGAATACTGGCGGGCGACAGAGATTCTTGGAGGCGGCACGCGGTTTCCATATGCTCCACTTAGGGAGCGTACATGGAAGAAGAAAGAAGAAGATATTGTAACGTGGTTCATGAAAAGGAAAGACATTGTCTCCCATATAGCCGATTGCAGGGTTTGATTCCACGGCTTAAATATCTAATCCATCTAATGGTTTGAAAAATTAGCTGACAATCAATTATCGTTAAAAACAAAGTCTTGATCATGCACAGATTCATGTACTTAATTTCTGGAGCTATTATTTGCACACTGTTGAGATCAATATGCTCCACTTTCGGGAACTTCAAGTAATGATTTTGTATAAGAAATCAAAGGCAGACTTTGATGTCTCTGAATGAATAAGTCACCTAAAAAATTATATGACTATGTAATTAATACAAACAATTACAAGCATTCAGAGGCATATTCATTCTATATTTACTGACTGAAAATTCAGTAAAAAAAACGAAACGAAAACAAATTTAAATAGGGCAATTAGAGGAAAATTAGGTTATTTTAATTTTGTCAATTTAAAGGCTGTACACTGTTGAAAAATGAGATGAAAAAATATGACAAATATGCAGAGATGTTCATTTTATTTTTCAGTTTTTGTAAAAAATATACAATAAAATCGTGCATATTATTGAAAAGAGTATTTACCTGTTTTTTAAATAAGACAACACATTGCTATGAAATAAAAGCTTACATTTCATTAAAAACCGTAGAAGTTCGATATACCGTTTTTCAAAGGACCTAAACATCTACAAATGCGAGAAACTCTAAAGTAAGGGGGGAAATGTATGAACAAAATGATTGGATGACCCCTCATCCATCCGGACTTATTTTGACAAAAACGAGAAATCAATGATTATTTGACGTTGATTTTTTATGGTGTTTGGTCGAGACTATAAAATGTGAATGATAAACGCAGGTTTCCACTGTATTATTTTTTGACAGACAACGTGAAATCGTCACAAGAAGTAGACTTTTAAAAAATCGCCGAAACATTGATGCAAGTTTTACAATACAATAACAAATCATTTCATTGTTTATGCATAACCCAAAACCGAATCCATCTTTATTTGTCGCCATTTTTTAAATCTAAATCTTACGATTTACATATGCGCCGACATCCTGCAATTATTTTGCTGGAATAAAATATAATTATCTTTGCAATTAATCATATATTATTTATTCGTCATATCCGTTTCCTAGCCTAGAACCATTACCGAAATAAACGAGAAATTATAAAAATACAAGATTTTCCCCAGCATTTTTATATATAATAAATGCAATAAACTAATATCGCTCCTTCCACGAAGTTCGCCATGCAGATCCATGGAAGACTTACCTGACAGACTTACATCCGGGCCAAGAACAATGCACCTACTCCTCCGTAGTACAAGAGAGTTCCACAACGTTTCTCATAGAACAAAAGATACTCTCGGCTTGTATCAAGTCGAGAGTGATGCTTGTGGAAACTATTATTTTTCTCTCTGCTTCCTTTTACTCTAAGCATTTCTCTGAAGGATGCCTTCTCCTGACGGAAGCTCTAAAACTATTATGCATCAAGTTATTGTTATAGTAGGTGATATGCAACCTTAGACTTCGATCAATAACTTTATTCCGAACATAGTCATAATTTTTAGGGCCGAAGCTACTACCCTTCAGGTTTCACATGATTTATGATTAAATTAACCACTCGTGATCAGATAATTTCTTAATTTTTAATGCGACACTTGTGTAATCTTAATTTATTTCGCAATGCATTTAGACAATGTGTCGCAACCATATTTATTAATATCTGTAAATATCTTTTGACAAATCAAGGTTCGACAATCTAGCATCGGCCGTTGTTATTCACATGGCATATTACTTAATATCGCTACGCCAATAGACAACGGACTGACATAAACTAATATTAAAAAGGAATAAATAAAACATTTCTTATATTTCATATCGACTGCGGGAAGGAAAAAGGAAATAACCCATATGGAATAAAAATGTCGATTTAACAATTTTGGGTCAAAATCAAAATATTGAATAGATCTAACCTTGAAGTACACGAAGATTAAAACTACTGTTTTATTTACCCAATCTACTCGTAAAGTTATTTAGGTAAAAAGAAGATAATTGATTTGGTGAAAGTCCACCTTTTTTTAAACTGAAAGCTAAATTTAGATACTGATTCTACGTTTGCATCTTCATCCTTTTGATATGAGGTGTATTAATTTCTATGCATTGTGATTATCAAGAAAGAACTGAGGGTTGCATCCTTTCCACAGCAAATAAAGTAGACCGCTTTTCGATAATCAGAGCTCCGAGTTACGCCCGATTAAGACCTGATGTAAGAGCGAGGTGGGTGGATGGTGGGGACAAAAATAGATCACATTAGAAGTGGGTACTTTACGCAGTCGATATATTGGTAGTAGCAATTTGAATCCAAGCTTGACCCACAGACGACTTTCTTAAAATATCAACAACATTGTGTTTATTTTTTACTTCCATATCTTAAGGATACATTTATATTGCATAATACGCATCTGGCATATGAATCAGAAATATATTTTCATAGCAAGAAGTATATTCACATGTTTGCCTAATAAATTTATCAATCGTAATTGTGATAATACATAACGATAACGTGATGAATACCAAATGTCAATTACAATTTCAGTTTGACATCAGTCATAAGTCTTCCTATTTTGTTTCGCTATATTTATTTTTAATTACTTGGTTGTAAGTCGTTGACGTATTGGAATTACTTATTATGTGTCAGTTAAAATACAGTACACTGTGGCATTGACACGTTCATCAATTTCTTGATTAATAATTGATTGATAATTGATTATTATTGTTTGTCGAAAGGCGAATTAAATACTTGCCACCGTTTTTCTTGTCAATATTTTACTTTAAATATATATTATATTAACCCGTTCATTATTGAGGCCATGTTTTGTGCAAACACGCTTTAAACACTAAAATCTTTCATTGCTATTAATTCAACTAATATCATAGAATCAATCTAATTGGATTTCTACCTGCCCGCCTGTGTGTGGAGCTTTTGCCGCCGCGATAAGCTTTCCTCTTTCCTTTAATTCAATTGACCATTGTGATCAACTGGTATGTTTAACTGTCCTATGCTTTACAACTTTAAATTTTTTGACTGTGCAAATATAAAAGTTTACTCTAAAAGAAAGGATACATATATATATAAACATATTTTCTTTCTGAAAGATGGTTGAAAAAAACACTTGCATTGTATATCGTCTTCTTTTCCCAAATCCACTCCTTAGCCCTTTAATTAGTGAGTTAATTTTTTATGCATACAGATTTTTTCAATGCTGAAGTCAACTTTTTTTCTCATTTTTTTTTTGTAATGTGTACGTTTTTTTCTAGCCTAAAAATGTATGATATGATTGTTATAAGGTCTACCATATATTTGTGTTAAAATAAATAATAATATTTTATTAAAAAATAAAAAAAATAGCTTTGAAAATAAGGCACTTTTCACAGACGTACATACATGTACGTCATACTCCTCAAAGGGTCATGTGTCATAATTCGATATCTTGAACCGATACCTTTAGAAAATATATTCGTTTTCGACCCAGATTATCTGTGGGTCCCAGGCTTCCGCATGACTTCAAAGGATACTCCAGCTATTCTAAATCGGGAAGCAGAGGCAATTGTCGAAATGTCATCTCCTGTAATGCATATCTTTTCAGATATCTGAAACTGTCAATACTTAATGTTCTGCCCGCTGCTAGTCATACATCAACTTTAAACGGTTGGATTATATTATAATATCAACATATTTTTCCTCTGTTTCAACGAAAAAATATTTTTATTCCTTAAACGAGCCAGAAAACGTACATTATTAAATGAAAAACTTTTGAAATGTCTTTAAATTTTCGTGATTTTAAAAATGACCATTTTCGAAAAATTTTCTTTTGGTGCTTTTATTGTTTAAACACTCCAGGGAAAAAATATAAATTAAAGAAAATCTCTTGCTATCGTTTTATTTTTAAAAAACTTTTATCATGTTGGCAACGTTCGCCAAATGATTCTTTCCGGTTGTATCTACCTGTAACTAGCATTTCCAAACAAACGTTTTTTATACAGATTAACGTTTTTATTGCAATCGTTTATTTTACTATAACCTTCATTCTACGTGTATATAAAATTATTGACAATTATGGCATTTGATAAATTAAAATTACCCCACACTACTTACTAACCGTATTCAAAAACCAAAAGTATGTGTACTTTAGGTAATGTAATATATTTTTAAATTATCTCACACACGAAAAAAGTACACAATCATAACAACAAAGGTATGTAGTTGACGAATATGGATATATATCAACTGTAGAAATAAAAAGAGACGTGATCTACACAGAAAAAAAAATATGGGAGACACAAAAAATTACTGTTTAATGAATTTGGGGCTGTTTCATAAATGTGTAGTCCTTTTTCCTGGTCGCAAATTTTACATGCTTTCCTTTTTTCAAACTTTAAAGCTAACGTTAGGTATTTATACAACATTTTCAGCTTGCATACTTTCAATATAACATATTCAATTGTGAATTGTAAAAAATAATCTGTCAAAACGTACTCGCATTGACGAGATCTATGTGGCGTATATAAATTAAATACATTCAGTCGGGTATATAAATTAATGGCATCTTAGCCATATTATATAGATCCAGTGTGAATTTAGTTAACCATCAATATAGAGTGTCACAAACATTCTAAACAATAAATAAATATTATCATAAACCAATGAAAGCGTAGCATACGCAATATTACCAACCTTCTAATAACTATTAAGAAGTGACGCGCGGCCGAGCTCTTTCTCTTTCTCCGCACTTCGAATCAACAACTCAACTAGCAAGCATCGCGTCGTTCGTCGTTTTTTTCTATCCGCTGTTATACACGTCTTTCTCTGCGAACATAAAACATGAAATTTCAACTTCAATAAATCATAACATTGAAGATGATGAATGTTTCCTTGGACCACATCAACATCCTACAACACCCTCACATCCATATACTTCACTTAACAAGCGAACATGATATTTTTTTTAAATGTGCACATTCTGATATTGTATACATTTGAAAAAAACTGAGGTTTACCTCCTTTTTCCTTTATACAGTCGAATGTATTCCATATTTGCGCTACTTTACATGAATAAATCTACAAAACTCAATCAGATAAGAGCTATCAATTATTATGTCGAAGAAAACAACCCATTTTACCTTAATTATAGTAATGTATTGCAGCACGCAATATTTAACGTGTTGAATTTTCAACGCATTATTTTTTTAATATTCGTCATATAATATGTTCAAAACTATAATACATTCAACATATTACACGTTCCACTTTCTAGCTATGAAAAAACTTCATACGCACGCTAAAAACAATTTCCACACTTAAAACGATTTCCATACGACAATAAATTCAAAGAGAGCTTTCCGTTCAAAAGCTTCTAGCGGTCGTTATTTTGGTTTAGCTTTTACTTCACAAACCGCCCGTATATCTACATATATTATATAAACTACGCCATATGTTTATTTGTGGAATATCTACACCAAAGTGCACTTTAGCACTTTGTAGTTCCATAAATTTGTAGAAAATTTATTATTTATTAATATGGCACGCTAAAAAATAATTTTAAATGAAGTGATATTTGAATATAATTGATAATTAATCGTTGTATTTATTTATTTTCTAATGTGAATTTTTTAAATGTAAATGTAACTTACGGGCGTACTCTATCTCAATACAATAAAATGTATCACTTGTTTAACCGCAATAAACCCTCTTTGAAGTTTCAGCTTCATTAATACATTTATGACAATTAAATATATTGTCTCCCGGTAGCATGCCTGACTAGCAATCCAGGGAATGCGGGTTCGATTCACCATTTGTCAGATATTGTAAAAAATCCAAAATTACAGGACTGGATGCCCATTGGGTTAAGCAATTTTCTGACAAACAATTCTCGCGAAAAATAATCTGTCAATACTTCACTTTGCAGAGATCCACTTTCGAAAATGATATCTTCACACTGTGTAACTCCATATGCTCCACTTTGGGAGCGAACATTGTATAAGAAGAAGAAATATCCTATTTGAAATTTGTTAATTTTCATGTGTGCCACTACGTGCGACTTTCGGTATTGCGGTACATGAATACAAATCCACATATATTTTTAATCAACCTTTTTTATTTATTACATCATTGTGTCCACTGATATATGTATCATTTCAAATAAACAAAGTTTAAAATCAAGCTGTTTTGGAAAATCCTTAAATAGTTTTCAACTAATAGCATATTAATACAATGTCAATGTTTACATTAATCTGAAACTAACCCTTATATACAAATCTATATCTGCGTCATGGCCATCAAATTTTTCCAACCATTTTCCGAAGCTTGCACTTCTTACGGGATACGTTATATTGAGGTTTTTCTATACACCAAGGATACACGTCTTATTATTCTAAATAGTAATTTTTATCAATAATGGACAAAAATAAACATTGTATTTTCGGAATATTTTTAATTTTCTTTAAATATCCTAGTAAATGAGATTCGTTTCTTGTAGCGTGACTTTAATTATATTATTCAAGTATTTTTTATCGTTCAAACCTAGTTTTACTATTGAAGTTTATAAAATACTATTTAACCGATTAAAAGAAAGTTTTACCTTTTCTTTTTATTTGTAGCAATTTCTGCCTAATTGAAGGCGGCTTCATCGTGTACAATAATTCTTGTTCTATGCGTCGAATTCATAAATTACATTTCTCATAATCGAGCCTTCAGAATAACGTATTCGCTACGAGCGACGCCTCGTAACGCCAAAACATCACGTTACACTTATTAACAATTTACATTAACGAAAATTAGCTAAATCGGCAACGAAAATGTAAGAAACAAATTGTTTCCACAAGTAAGGCCGCTCCGGAAACATGCGTTGATGCTGACAAATATATTTTTTAATATGTCGGCTTCGATAGTGAATCATATGAAGATCAACAGTGTGGAGAAAGCCACCAATTGAGTATCTCTGCATTGTAAAAATTACTTTTTTTCAACAGAATTGGCTGTCAGTTAATTTCTTAACCCATCCCAATACATCTAGTCGTAAATCTTCGAATATTGTTTTAAGATCCTACAACTGTACGATTCGAACCCGTAACCTCACGGCTCCTAAATGCGCTCGATAACCTCTCAGCCCGCGGGAAACTTATTGCCAGTGTTGTAGCATTCGTAACTTAATGTCTTATTCTTTTAGTCACGTCTTCCCGTATCGTTTGTTGTTCTCCAATGCACATATAAAACTTTTAGTGAACTTCTGTCTACAAAATTTATGACTGTTGCGTCTCCATATCGCTCCAATATTGTGCCATCTACTGCATTTTCATCGCACGTTTCTTACTTTGACAAACTCACTAAATTCACTCCAGGATCTTGCAGGTTGCCCCATAGTCAGGTCGCATGTAATTTTTAAACTCATTTCCAAATTAAAATGTAAAAATATCAATTGGTACACTAATACTATTAAATTTTTCAACCTTGTTCCTCGCTACTGACAGTAGAAGCCGTATTACTTCTGGAGTCATCTCTTAGTATTAATTTTCAATCGTGTTCAAGTTTTTAATATCACTAGTACAATTCATCGCCAATCAGCCGCAAAAGCTGTGAACGTGGGTGCTTTTAATTTCGATTATGTTAATTTCGGTTGGTTAACAGTGTATGTTATTAACGATAAAAGCTTTTACTCCCAAAGAAGAACTTATTAATATTTAAATAATTTATACAAACGGAAACGCTTTCTGATTTATGTTTGATAACAAGGTGCTACATTCGAAACACATTCGTTAATTGAAAATCACTTCATAAACTTATTTGAATTTACTCTTTTCATTTTTTTAAAGGCAAAGTTAGTTCTCTCTATTTATTGATTTCGATTAGACATGGTGGATCTGTTATATATACTAGAATAAATACAAAGTTTTTAATATTCATTTATGATAACCAGTAGCCGAGAGATTAGTGCACGCGCTTCGAAGCTGGGGTTTGCAGGTTGAATTCCCACATCTGTTGTTTTTATTTTAATCCATAAATGCTGAACTGGGTGGCCGTTAGATTGAGAAATTTCCTGGCAACCAATTCTCGTGAGAAATATCTGTCAGGGAAAATCTTCTTACTGTCGAGATCTAAATACTCCACTTTCTGGACATTGTGTATATTTCAGAGGGGTAAAAAATTGGTAAATCCAAAGATTTTAATGCTCACTATGATAGGGTGACATTTTAGTATATTTGAAAATATCATTCGCTTGACTACCTCATCACATATAGAAGTAAAAAGTGTCTTAAAAAACATTCTAATTTATTTTGTACCATTGGTATTGCTTAGAGAAGATCTTAATAATTAATAAGCTTATTTTCTATTTCAGCTCCTGACTGTGCCCGCAACACCCTTCATCGTAGCAGAAAAATAATTATTTCTAAGTAAGTTACACCTATTTTTTAATCCTTATTAACCATCCTAGATTTACTATTCGCGGGTCAAAGCCTTATTACATAAAGTTATTAAATTATTACGGCAGTTAAAAGGCAATATACCGTTTATATCGCAATATGTTTACCAGTAGCGTGTATTACCTCTTCATAAAATTATGTTAATTACGAAAGTTTGCCTAAGGAGTATAAAACGAGGCTTACATTTAGAATTTTAATGACTACAGTTCATACCTTTGACCCTATCACCCGGAGAAAACTGACTTCCTTTACAGGAACCGGATTCAACCTGTAAAATTCTTGAAGAACAGGAAATCCCTTCCGAGCCAGTTTTGAGTAACAAACATGTGAAGCTCTTTGAAGTCAACGTATGATATTCATACAAGGCATATCACCAAAAATACTAGGACATCTTTGGAGATGAAGAAATTGTTATAGCCGTTGCTAGCCTTTAAAAGAACGCCTTTTTTCAGTAAACACCCAACCTAACATGATAATGTCCGATAGATCGTGAGTTAGTACCATATTTATAGTGAAATTATTACTGTATGGTATTTAATTAGTACCAGATATTTAGAGTTTGAATAACGGTACGGCTGTGAAACTGCGTTATATGATGCGTCATTAAAATATATCCCAGCGACGGCATCAAAGCGTCGGCAACAAAGATGCAAAATAGCTGTGAATAGGTGAGAGAGCAACTTCGGCAGCGCGACAACGCGTTGGCGTCACAAAAACTTGCTCACTTGGTCATACGCCTGTTTATAACTATTATATTTTGCATCTCTGTTTCCGGCGCTCTGCTGCCGTCGCTCTGCCGCCGTGGTATCTATCGTAGCACCGGTCTAAGATGCCAATATCTTCATCATGGTTTTATAAAAGTATTGTTACATTCCTCCAATTAACGTTCTCAAAAGAAGCGATCGCAATAACGATCGAAAACTTTCATTTAAGACATTAATATACAGTTGAGCACCGTATTCAAAACCAAGCGATTCAGTTCAACTTACTAAAAAATACTGATACTAAAATGGAAGGAATGATTGGATTTTTTTATGCGACGAGATTGACAAAATACCTGTGGTAGTTATTTCTGTATGTCCCTGATACTTACACGCAGACTATTTAAAAATGTATACTAAAAATACTTTTCCTAGCGGCGCATGGCGGGAAAAATAAAAATGGCGCCGGCGGGAAAACGCGTACCGTGTTGTAATCCGGTACAATTAACCCTCGCACGGGCCGCGTTAGTCTTAGACCTATGCGAAAATGTAATTGAATATTCGGCTGTAATGATTTCAGTAATGGGGCGGAGAGCCTAAATTATTATCGTGGAGGTTTTTGCGCTTACGCCTCTTATCGCTGCGGCCTGACTGTGCCGAGGAAGGCAGGGCCAAATAGGTTCTGCCGATAATATCGACACTATCGTTCCCAACTTGGAACCCGACTTTATATAACAAGACTTGATATCGGGCTTAATGTAAATCTCTTATACACAAACATACGATATCTACCCTTTAGGATATATACTATTATTTTTCAAACATCAATATCCGCTCCATAAGTTGATATGGACACCACAAAGCGCTTCCAAAAACCCATATCGCCATCTAGTAGTCTTACGGTTTCCCACCTCATTGTCCCTGAACTCCGCCGAATACATTCTCTGGAACCTAGATTTTAAATTCTAGATAGTATACGTTATACAGTATTTAGCGACCTTCCAGGGCTCCGGGAACTAGTTGATTTGAAGAATAATCTGACCAGGTTGACACTCTGACTAACGAAACGTCAAGAAAGGATCACCATCCATATTAAATTTACTTCTTCTTTTGACCATCTTATAGATTCGTGTCACAATCTAAAAAAATATCCAAATTATGATTGAAGAAAGATCATGGAATTTTATTTGTTTATACCATGTTCGCTCCCGACGTGGAGCATACGGATCTACACAGGTTGAAGATATCCACTCCGAAAGAGGCGTGTAAGGATCTCCGCAATGTGAAGACGTCTTGACAGACATATTTTTCACGAGAATTGTTTGTCCGACAATTACTCAACCCAATGGGCATCCAGTCCTGCATTTTCGGATTTTAAAATTCGACAGATGGAGAATGGAACCCGCACTCCCCGGATTTCTAGGCGTCCATGCTACCAAATACGCTACCGTGGAGAATGAAAAGATTACCATCCACACTAAATTTACTTCTTCTTTTGACCATCTTATAGATTCGCGTCGCAATCTAAAAAAATATCCAAATTATGATTGAAGAAAGATCACGGATTACTCTATAAATATTAATGGTGCCCATGCATCTACAGTCCACCTGCAGTCGGGGGCTGTCAGTTAATGGCGTTGATTAGGATTGAGGCATCATATAACATTAGACTATCGATCAGACTAACAGTACACAACTGTTGATGCGGACTGTATTATGTGTGTATGCTTCAATCCTTAACACTCTAGTATTGAAGCAGGCTAGGACTGACTAGGACTGGCAGTCCCTGGCTACAGGCAGACTGTAGGTGTATGGTTACCAGAGGAGCGAACAACCAGGATTTTTTTTTAATGTCAATCAGTAAACTCAAGTCAATACTATAATTTTCGATGTCTCTCTCACACCTCTCACAGGTATGTAGATCATTGGATCTCTTTACTAGATTTTTTAAACGCGATTGGTTGATAAATGTTTACCTTGCATTTTAAAAAATATATCCAGCCTATCAAATCCGAGACCTGGTATTAATCAACGCATTAAGTTGCCAATACGGTAGATGAAATTAATCAAATTGCTATCTAGTTTTAACACTTCACTACGTTTTCCTGCATTTCAAAGACGCTATACATTATCTCCTCGTGGTGTTACTGTGCACATTATTAGTGTTCTGTAGACGGGAACTAACATCCTACCCCTTTGTTTTCCACCGCAAAGGCATATCAAAGCGCAAATGAAAACTTGTGATCGCGGGTAACTTTTCATCTCGCATGCGTTTTCATTTTCTTTGCCTAACTAGAAGCGCCTATCCATGTAAATTCGAAATGAGTATGAAAACTTCAACAAAATGTGCGATTTTGAGATTAGCAGCTAAACAACTGTGAAAGTCATGAGTACCTATTTTAAAAATTAAATCTGATAATTCGACTTCTCGAGAAGAAATTTTCTTTGTTTTCATAAAAAAAAATGCTGTCAGCTAATTGTACAACCCATTGGACGTCCAGCTCTGCATCTTTGAATAAAAAAAAATATATGCGGGCTTGCCACGTCAGCCACGAAAGGGACATTAGATATAAACTTTTAATTTAAACGATAATTTTTCTTTTCTTTGCTTACATCCGTTTCCCAAGTGGAGCATACGAACACCTCATGACACTTCCAACCTTTATCGCTCAAATAATATGCTCTGTTCTCTTATATCGTGCTAACATTCCATAATTCCGTCGGATGCATACTATATCATTCCCCTCCACCACCCGCCACCTCTCCACACCCGTTATGCGTGCCTATACCGTGGCGTAACGAACGTGAGGCGCTCTTTATAAGTGCCAAAAGTGTCCCAGGGGCAGCTTTTCAAGACCTTAGTTGACGTGCACTAGAGTGTGCGTGATTCCATATTTTAACTAATTATACCCTGTTAATACCTACCCTTCTCATTCGCCGTAAGATTTTGCAATTTTTTTAAAGCTACAAAATTATCTATCGTAGAAACCAAGTCACAATGGCCGACCGGTCCGATAAATGGTCGAACCGAATTGAGAAATTCTTCTCTTTCAACCGACACATGGGGACAATCTCAGAGGATGTCATTCGCATCCTGCATTTCGCCCCATAAGCAAGTAGGAGATGTAGAGGCATCAGATACACACTTTAAATATATTGTCACCGACTTGAAGAATAGGCAAACCATGTTGACAGTATAGGCATCCTCAGCACTAGGTCAAGACAAAAGACCGCTGTCGCAGATTAACTCATGTAGTGATGAGTGGACTGTATTATCTGTTAAAATCAGTGATCGATTTACGAATACGTATGTATTTTCAAATATTTCACACAGTGAATATACAAGATAGTATATTTAATAAAAATGCACTGTTTTTACATAGAAAAAATGTTCTATCTGATCGATTTTAGGCTATGAAAATTCTAAATTTTTCAAAAAAATCATACCAGACAAAGGGTTTAATAATTTTCTGGTCATATCTAGAATACGTGTTATTGTTTTCAAGTATAATATGTTGACGTTAACACACTTTTCAATACCAAGAAATAAGAAAATGTTCACAAGTTGTCAACTAAACTTTATTCCAGGACTTTTGAACTGACATTTTCCTTTCTATTATATGAAAATCGTCTGAAAATATAAATCTTAAAGGTTTCCTTTGCCGGTGTCAATTTAAACTTTCTCAAACAAAAGGACCTTTGGTTTTATTTGGTGAATTATTCTTACATTCTTTTATACCACATTTTGATTTTATATTTAAGGTTATGCATTATCAATAGCTTTCAAAATGTTCTTCTCAAAACTGTACCATTCTGAATCAAATAATTTATAATAATGCTAGATTTTCGTCTGTCTCAAGAAACGCCATTAATACTCATTTTGAGGCTACAAATGTTATCATATATTTTAGATTTATTACAGTATGGTTAAAAAATACAAATTTACATTCACATCTCACAGTTTGCTTACGCATGTAAAATTTTTAAATTTGCGGTGACAGACGATTCATTATATTGTTACGCACTTCTTTTTACGCGGTGGATATGTTCCACACAACCGTGTAAAAAAGTGCATACTAAAATGAAAAATAATGGCGAATAGGTTTCTTTGTATAAAAAAATCAACGGATATCAAAAAATAAAATTCATTTTGGCTTTTTATAATAATTTTTTTTTAATAAAGGTTATTCACTAACTATCAGACAAAATATAAAGTCATTTGAGATATCCAGAGCCTGGATATTTGTTATCAAATTTTCGGGCTTAGCCGAGTGTTATTTCGAAACTGTGTAAAAAATTATAGAGTACTATTTAATTATACAAGTACCATAACATATTTTTTTATATACCACAGTTGATCCAAAAGTGGAGCATATCGATATCTACACAGCGTGAAGATTTCCGCTCCGAAAATGGTGTTACATACGAGTATATGGATCTCTACAATGTGAAGATATTAATCTGAAAACAACTTAAAACTGCATAACTGTTGAGTTACCAAAACGTGTATAAATAGTATTTTTTTCCAAGAATTTTTTTTAAAGTGTATTTATTATTGAGTTATTGAAATCAGATGGCGTGAGGTCTGACTTCGTAAAGAACTCGGACGTATGGGAGCGGACGATGCAGCCCCCTGTCACATTAAAAATGACGCAGTGGGGCTGGAACTGGTCGGGGCACGTACTATAGATGCCAGCGAAGAACCTGAATCTTTTTCGTCTCTTTTTCCAACCAGCGGCATCCGGCGCCCTAGAAGACCATCGAGTACTTACTATTTACGGGAATTACTCAATCGAATTAAGGAATGCTGGTCTGACCTTATAGGATACAAAGCTATAGTATGGTCACATAATTCTTTTAGGGAACAGATATTCCTGATAGATAATTTATTATATACATTGCGACGGTCACATTCCAAATTGTTCTGACTCATATGATACTTGCTTTCCCCTCCACCACCCGCCACGTCTCCACACCCGTTATGCGGGCG
>JAGVSQ010008511.1:0-14340 GCA_022683975.1 Rhyacophila evoluta
CTGTATTTTTCGGATTTTCAAAATCCGACAGATGGGGATTCGAACCCGCATTCCCTGGACCGCTAGGCACGCACGCTACTTACTATGCTACCGCTAACTATACTATACATCACAAACGTAGTAACCGTTTCTATGAAAATCAATTATCAAAATATTCTTGGCACAAGCGTATTCACGCACGTAACGACGAATTTTTATTCCACGAAAATGCCGCCTTAAATAATTTTTAATAAGCGATAATCGGATCTAGTATAAAAATAGGGTTAGATTCAATTACTTCGAATAATTTCAAAAAAATAATATTACACTATTAACGTGACAGCTATTTATACATGAAATTGCATATATTTAAATAACCCATATTGTGCAAAAATAATCACAATAAATGTTAAGATGTTAAGATTTTTGTCAAAATAAAAGCATGCTTTCTGCTTTAGTCAAGTCACTATTACATAGTTTTTAGAAAGACATATTTGAAGTCTTTTACGTTTTTTTTTTTACCATGTTCGCTCCGAAAGTGTTATATGTACATGGATCTCCGTAATATAAAAATTATGTCTTGACAGATTATTTCACGCGATTGCTCAACCCAATGCGTATCCACTTCTGCATTTTTAGAATTTGTAAAATTCTACTTTTATCAATCAATACATTTTGAAAAAGATACTTTCGAATCAAAATGATTTCTTGTTAATTTTATTCGTATTTTATTTTTATTTTGTATTCATAAACAAATTATTTAAACGCATTTTGCGTATTTAAACAATTGGGGACTTTCAAACCAATGGTTATAAAAAACATATTTTTTGAATTATTCAAACATTTTTTTGGTCACATCGTAACAATAAATTGATAATTTAGTTATCACAATAAATGACTTCATTGATTCCTATACCAGGACTTCAAATCAAATATACTATGACGATGGAAGATCACATATGAAAGTTTACCAGTTTTAAATAATTTATAATGTGAAGATGTTTTCTAAATTGAACTTAAGTCTTGAGATTTTTGGTTGAGAATAATTGATACATATTAACAAATCACGACTTGACATTCCGTAATTGAATATTTCAAAAAATAAAACCTAATCTCAAAAGTTTTTTTGAGTTAGTTCTTTATAGAACTCATGTATCGATAAATAACACCAGTTTATTTACACATAAAACTCTTTTGATAGAAATTTCTTCTTTATTGTGCACGGCAACCGTGACTCTTTGGAAAGCGGTACAATATGGCGTCGCACCGGAGAGGTAATTGATTATATAAATAATCGATTAACGGGACAACAGCAGAGTGACCCCCGTTTGAGCTCCACTCAAAGAAATGGCTTTAGTGGCAGCAATAAAAGCAGGGTTCGCGGGTACCTTTACAAAAGAACCTTTTAACCCATAAAAACCCTAAAGCTTATCTCCGAAAATTATATTAGGTAATATGAGTCATATAGTTACTACATACAGTAAGCTCACTATGGAATTATAAATATTGATTAATTTTTTGATGAGGATTTGTTGCTCATATTACAATTAAGAAAGTGATTGCGGTATTTCGTTCTAAGCATCCATAGTCCAACAACAAATTTTTCTTGTTTTTTTTTTTATTATTGCTATTTAGAACTAACAAATATAAATATAATACACAAATAAATAAATAATAATTTGCAAAAATTTCACCAAAAGGTCGTTATCGTGTATAAGAACTAAGTAATTTATATTACTTAATATAGTCTTCAAGCTACGTAATCCCATACACCTTTCAATGATGTGCTCTTACATTTCTACTTTCTCCAAATACAATATATCTACAAGTATAACGTATTGATAGCTTATAGTGCAAATTTGCTAAATCCCCAATATTATTTCATCATATACGTGTACCATATTAATTTGACAACTCAAAGCCATTAATACCGCGTAAAAATGTCCCAAGAAAAAAAATGTATACTTCATTGGGCTCTGATACATACAGTGTATATCTAATAACTCTGGTATTTTGCCTTCAGATCCATCAAAAAAATTATTCATAAGCGACCTTACAAATAAATCGTTTAAATGTTTTTTCTATCGGAAAATTTTCAAAAATAAATAGCAAAATTATCAGTTGTAACACTCTTCACATATTACACTATTCCTCTTATTTCACTAGACTGCTCTAAATAAAATAACTCCTTGGCCTATTTTATCTAAGACTACCCCTCTAGTTTTACCCAATCAATCACTCGATCCATCAAAAAAGATTAACTAATATAATTGGAAGGAAATATATCATTCTACGAAGCTTTGATAATTTTCAAATATCGAACACCGTCCAAAAGATTAAATAATAAAAAAAATCAGTATAATTTCTCGTTTTTTTTTTTCAAATAAACGGCAACAGGGTTAGCTACAAATTTAAAAAATGAATTTGATATATCGATAAATGTATAATAATATGAAAAAGTTTTAATATCGGTAGCTATATTTATATAAATGGAGTTCTTGATGGGTTTAACATAATTAATGATCGGTGTGAAAAGTAACATACCTCGTCACTGACTGATACGAACCAGTATAAATTTTCTATAAGTAAAACTTTAATGTTTAATGGAAACATTAAGTTGTTGTATTCTAAAGTATTTTAAAAAATTAACCCTTTACTTATATAACATAATCAATGTTTTCCCGTAACATTACATGATATACTAAAAATTATTTTAAAAATTCGTATAGCCCTCCCGGCCTTGAAACAGCAAAGCTGTCAGTAAATAACATTTGTGTATATAAACGATACATAATATGTGCTTATAAAATACTTTTGCACCAGTGTGTAATCAATTGTACGCAGTATTGAAAAAAATAATAACCAGATATTTACAACACCACTTCTTTATCCTTATCCTTATGAAACTACCACTACTCTCCTGGATAATTCCAAAACTCATAGAGAGACACTATTATACACCATGGTAATTAATATTGTAAGATATTTTTCAATATTAATGAAATACCTGATATCGCTTTTAGTTAGTTTAGTGTTTTTCATATATAAAAAGTTATCCAAGAAATGTCCTCTATGGGTGTTCTTTTAATTATCCATTAATAACAATATAAGATAAAAGTGCTTAAGAAACGATATTCAGGCAAGAAATATTAGCATAGATGATTGTTTAAGTAGAGACATATAAAAACATAATATATTTTTATCCAACATTTCTTTTACTAGAAAAATCAAAGTAAAATGATTATTATTACAGGAAGAAAAATCTTATTCATCTTTTAAACTTTTTAACTTGGTATACTTAGAAGCATATCAATGTTAAATTAAATTTGATCATATTTTGTTCGATACAATTATGATGACGGACAATGCGATTGGGCTAAGAACTTGGGTTCGTTGATTGGATTTGTATTGGCTAGATCTTGTATTTAGGTTCATATCCCGGTATTTATATATGGCTATATGATGTGTGCAGCATTCGATATACAGCTATATGACAACCGTGAACGCGCAAATGTGTTACGTCTGATTATTTTGATGGTGGAAAATATAACCAGAAGCATTGTCCGGTGAAACATAACGACGCTGTTTTGTGATGTTATATCGACCGCGACAAATGAGAAATTAATTTATTTGGAATTTCAATTATGAAAAGTAGCAGGGTGCCCTGCACGATTTAGCTCTTCTATTGTGCGTGGAAGCGGTTTATTTTTATACCATAATTATAGAAAATGAGTGCCACCCTTTTCAATAGGGAGTTTTTTTCCAACATCGTACGCAGAGTAGAAACAGGATTATTATATTTATTTTTTATATGTGATAAATAATCCATAGTATACATCATTCCGTGTATGAAACAAACGTCAGTTTAGTAAACAGAATGAAAAGTACATGCTCCGTTTTTATTATAATTCCAAGTAATATTAAGTATGTGCAATAGATCATAATAAAAAAACATCGCTAAATCAATGCGACAAAAAGACAATCTGAAAAGACGGCAGTTTTTATAACATATGTTATAAGAGAAGTACCATGTATTTATTTTTTATCAATACAATAAATAAAATTATATAATATTTAAAGTTACTATAATTTTTCACACAATTTGTTTTCAGTCTAAAATAAATATGTAGAATTCGCTATATTTTGACAACCAATTTGGAGTATTGCTATAATATATAGCTGAATTACTTATTGTTTAAGTGGTATTAGTGCTTTATTACAAAAATATCTTTTTAAAACATCTAGATGTGAAACTGAATGCAGAATGGGTTAAACGATCGGCTGATAAACAATTGTCGTATAAAAGCTTTCAAAAATAAATTTTGATAGTAGGAAAATCCATATATTCTATTTCTGAAGTGGTAATCTTCAAACTGTTGAGATCTAAATGCTTCATTCTCGAAGCGGTCATGGTAAAATAAAACCAAAATATGACCAAAACCAAAAATATATACATATATTTAAACGTCATTGTAATGCTGTCATGAGAGTTTGTTGATTAGAGAGATTTCAGGATTATCGGTAAGCTTAGTTACTTATTATGAATTAATTCTTTATCTTAGGTATCTGTAAGCTCAACTATAATGAATATGACTTGGACGTATTGATTAACACAGTGAAAGTTTAGCCATATTTAAAAAAATGCCTTATATAATTATTCCACAAGTATAAATGAATAATTTTCGGCATGTGTAAAAATAATAAATTAACGCGTAACTCCGCACTTTCGCCCCCTACTTATGTCTAAATTCGATAATAATTATTTGAAAAAAATGGACTCTTAACTTTACTGAGGTGTGACGACTTTAGAATAGGTGTTGTGTTGTTGGAGTGTTCCGCTTGGATTGACCAACAATTTGTCAAACAATTACCAGAGATGCACTGGTCGTATAACAATATATTGTAGAATATAACCAATAAACTTTATTATGGTAAAAACCAGCTTTTAATCAGATTTAAAGCTTTTAAAGGAAAGTTTTCGCTGTTAATAAAGTTTGCTAAGCCATACAGATGCTATTTTTTTAAAACAACTCAAGTGGTTATGTACTGTAAATACAATCCAATATTTTTTGCATTTATTCTTCAGGCCGGCGGAATTTAGTGTATTCAATAGAATTAAGGGATATATGAGGCATAATCTGGAAAGATTCAATGCAATTGGCAGGTGAAAAAATCCTGAAGGCAATACATGACAGCCAGATATTTCACAGATAAAGTGAATATGACTACACTAGGATATAGCAATTTGTAGTATAATTTTCATTTCATAATCCACTTTTTAACACCTATCGTCTAATAGACAATATTAAGAATAAACAATTACGCGTTTTCTCTGGTATATATTTGAATATTAGAATATTTTTTTGACTTTCATTTATTATTGATTAGCAACTAGGTAATAATTGTATGATACATTTTCCTAAAAGAAGCCGTGTGCAATTTTCTCATATACGAGTATATCATATGTATTATATATTTGATAATATCATAGAATATTATGATATATATACTAAAAACTACGTAACATTATTAGTGTAAGCCAAGTTTCATAGAGTATAAAAAGAAGTGTAAATGTTATGAATATAATATGGAATATACATATTTTTCAATGCAAATAATTTTCCATCACATTACATCTTTCAATCAATTCAATACTTTTCCTTGGCAAACACTGTTTTAATAGAGCACTATAAAACTGATAACTTATTTGCCAGTGTCATCATGAAATGTATTTAAAAAAATCTTTTATAATTAGTGATTAGTTAGTATTCTTCCTAAAATATAAGCCCTTTAGCTAATTTCTACAAAGTATAAATATTATTTCATGGTAATAGGATTAACAATTTATATGGCAACGAGCTAAATTTGTCTTGAAATTTAAATACAAAAATAATTCGATTCTGATGAACCGAAACTTTGTCGTTGTATTATTTAATCAGTTTATTTATTTATCTTACCCAAAGTCAAATTTCGATAATAATTTACTAGCCACTTTGTTCTATCGTCGAGTTTGATCGAGGTATAACTGTATACGTAAGTATTATCAATTTACTATCGCTAAACTACTGACTTTATCAACAAGGCAGACTTCTCAAAATGTTATATTAGTTATATTTGAAGATATTACTTATAAGATGTATTTTGAAGTAGGGACATTTCTAACACATACGCCTTAATCAATATTGTAAAACAAAATAGACTTTAAAAGATTTTTTGTAAAACATCCGTATTCATAACGTTCATCGTAAAACAGATTCAAATCAAGTTTTGTAAAACTATATTTATTTATTTCTATGCGCACGCTTAATTCGCATTGGTTTTTTAATTTCGAATTCCAAAAAAACTCAAGGCATATTCCAGTTTTCGAATTTCGATTTTTCACGACTGGACAAATATAGGAAAGTAAAAATCCCAAGAGACCAAAAAACGAAAAACCTCAAAATTTAAATTCCGAAACGAATTCCGAAAAAAATCAAAGAAAATTCTCGAGACTTTGAATTCCGACAAAATTCCGAATTCGTTGAAATTTGGATAAAGAATATATTTATTTTCTCAAAATTTGGACTGCCTACGCGCGGTGTGGCTGAAATGGAAAACACTTCGGCACCACACGTTACTGGTCCAATTCCAGCAACTAAATGAGAATATATGAAATATAAAAAAAACATTATCAGTTTAGAATCAAAATGTATCTGTAAAGATAGGTTTGATTTCCATTGCAGATATCTATAATATATGATCCCATGGACATGGTATAAAATTATCGATATGAAACATCAGTTCAATCAGATTATTCGTTAGCTTATTGGGAAAGCTACACACAATGTTTACAAAATGGCAATTTTAATTTAATATTTAACAAGAAAAGACAACACTTGATGTAGGTATAATAAAAATTGCTTTCGGTGTAAATATTCATACATTATATTATTGAGTTGGCAAGAAAGTAATTTTTTAATTAAAAATTGAACGCCATCTATTTGTAGAAACAGAAATTACTGCTTATAAATAATCAATCTGATATATGACTCATTACAAATATCAAAATAAGCATTCGTTCCTTTTCTAATCCATGATGATACTTTCAACAAATGACGGACATGACAAAGATAATTTGCTGCAACATATATAATAATACGAGTATATTAATTAATATGTCGCATACCTAATCAATGAATATATTTTTAAGGACAATAAAGCCTAAAATTGTTGTTAATCATTTCACATTGTTTATACACAATTAGTACAGTTTTGAAACACGGCATTTTCCCAAATATGCTTAGGCAAGGCAGTCTATGTAGACGGTAGCCACTCCGTGTGAACATAGCGTGATGAATCGCAAATTGATTCCAGGCATACTGTTAGCGGGCCTTTATGTTAGTGGTTAACCCTGCATAATACGATGTTCTCTGTTTCATATCAGTCATGATCAAACTTAGGCAATCGTATCCTTGTCATGGCCAACTATTATTAATAAATTATTAATTACTAGCATGCAGCATCCTTTCAGTACTAATTTATATAAATCGATCAATCATCAAAACATCACAACTGGCTACGGCGTCAGATATTTTAAATATTATGCAATATAATAAAAGTTTTAATATTATTACCATTTGCAACTAAAATTGTGAAAAAATTGGTGACCGATATCGTTAGTCCTAGTCTGCATGATGCAAAGACTGCTGTCAGCATTTATCGCTATTATTACAAACGACGACATATATATTATTATTTGTTGTTTATCATCCAAAAGATAAATTTGGGTATATTACAAGAGAGGAAATAATACTAATAAATTATGATATTTGGACTTAAAATAAGGCAGTTTTATTATATTTGTTAAAAAGAGGAAACGCATAGATATCCTGCGAGGATGTTATATCTCCGGTAGCGTAGTTGGTAGCATACGCGCCTAGCAATCCGGGGGCTGCAGGTTAGATTTCACGTCTGTCAGATTTCAAAAATTTGAAAATGCAGGACCAGATACCCTAAGCTTTTATTAGGAACTTTAATTGCAGTAGCTACATGTACTCGTACACTAATGTTGTGTATTCTGCCATGTCCGTTTCTTAAGACCCTACATCACCCGCCACATTCCCTAATCTTGTTAAGTTTTTCATATATACAGCACCCGGTAGTCTTCCGAGACGCTGGAATTTTATCTATTTTGATGATGACAATTAATTAAATTTACCTCAAAAGAGGTAGTCAGGGGCCACCGTTTATTATAGTTATTATTTATTACACAGTAAGTTAAAAACAATTTTTTATTTATTAGTGGGTATATTTTTTTAATGCTCATAAAATACATAATGAGTCAAAATACAATTAAGACGCGTTGTAATTATTTAAAAATATATATTAAACCAAACTTATAAAGGTTATCTATAACTTCCGTCGTAGGACAGCATTATTATGCTTTGTCGTAATGTTATTTTGGTTATTAGAGGTCCTGGCTTAATAGCAATCAAAGAACTTCTTCATTGTATTAAATATATACGAACAATATTAAAATAATTTGTTTTTATCAACAAATTCTCTAAGAGTACAAACAGAAATTAATGTTTGATGACTTTTAATATTCGTAAACATAATTCATTTCTTATATTTTGATCGATAAACATAATATTTTACATTCAAAATTCTCTTGTTTACACATTATTATAAAAATGAAAAGAATTTTCTGATACTTTGGACTTTAATGAGCCTTTCCCTTAAATGCCTTGAATGTTATTCAGTAGAGTTCCATTTCTCCTTTCTTATCTTTTCCTTCTGGGTCGCTTTAAATTGCCAAAACGTTTATTTAATTTTAATATATCTTATTTGCTTACAATATACATTTGATGACTTCAAAAAGTCTGAGGAAGTAAATGCATTTACCTAAAATACGATAGACACCATTTTGTTTTCCGTTATACATTAGCAACGCGAAACGGCTTGGGTAATGGTCAATTTAAGAGAACGAGGGGCAAATTGACCGCGTCAAATGCAAAAAAATGAGTTCTAGCTTCATTTTTTAGTGTCACTATTAAATCGTCATTTGTCTTCAAATAAAAAACCTTTTTCTGCTACTTTTTATTTTTCTACAAAACCTGTGAAAGGATATGAGGTGAAAAAAAAACTGTCATTTATATTTTGTCAACAATACCCACTTGAAATTGGCGCTAGAATATAACAATCACACATCATTTAACTGTGACAGAAATGATAATCTTAACTTAATGCATAATCTTTTATAACTTATTTTATGATTAAAACACTCCTAATATATTATTCTTCTTCTTTGTGGCTCCGTTGAGGGCTGTGCCATGCTTATTTACAGACTATGTACTGTGCAAGGGCTCCTGAATATAATGGGCGTATTTTTATAATAAAAATTAAATAAATTTGCCAGTATTTCCTGCGTGCAATGATATTTTCATAATTTACACAAGTATATTGTACAAATATAAGATACTTAAATAAATATTGCTATAATGTTTAAAAAATGCAAGTTATTAGTCAGTGAAAATATCTAAATAGATGGTTCAAAAAACTTTTTGTTTTAGAGCGCTTCCCACCCACGGTGCAGCATTCATTTCTTAATTTTCTATCAATACTTTAATTGTAAGTATTAAAAGTGTTGAGAAATTTACTGCGAATAATATTTTCAAACATTATTATAATCTTATCTAGGAGATCCAGAAAATGGGGCATCTTACATCTTTAAATGTTATTCTGATAATTGCTTTTCTTTATCTCATTGCACATCCAAAATACTCTAGCTATCTTTTTTTTATGTGCCTCTAAACATCTTTTTAGTTAAAGGACGACTTTCCTTTCTGATTAGTGGCGTAGCTACCGTGTAGCTAGTGGAGTAGTCGCTCCAAGCGCATGAATCATGAAGGGGCGAAAAAAAACAATAAATTATAATTTTTCTAACGAAGTTATATTACGCAAATTAAAATCGGTAAAAATCTAAAAGTTATCGACGTATTATTACATAAAAAAACAAGAAGACGCATCGATTTTACTTGCTCCAAGGCGCTAAATATGTAGCTACGCCACTACTTCTGATCCATAACAGCGTTCTGACGGAATCTTTACAAATGTCTTTATCTATAGACTAAAATAATTGTCTCTGTAGTTTATAATGGTCGAATGGGAAAAACAACTGACGTTAAGTATAATCAATTTACATATACCTCTATTTACTCTTTTTGATAGATTAACTACAAACATTGTTGATGTGTGATTTTTAGATGTTTGCGGGATACAATTACTTTCAATGAATACATTAGTGGATGAACCATAGTTTTATATCATAAAAAAATATTAGTTAATTACTAAACAATTGACGGTTAACAATATAATATTTAAAAAAAACTGGATTTGCCTACGTTACAATAAGTAGCAATTCTTTTTAATGTTTCAATGTCAGAGACAAGCGAAGCGAAAATTTTCCATTTCAGAATCTAAAAATGTAGTGATGCAAGTTATTGTGGAATATTTTTCTCTTCTTTGACACTTCCACTTTCCACCGTCTGAGATTCTAATAAGAAAATGGCCTTTGATATTTCTGCGCCCGCATCTATTTGCTTACTTGTTTATCAATATTTTTTACGTTTGTTTTTTAAAACATGAATTAGATAGCTATCTGAAAATTTGTATTTTTCCCTCAAGGCAGAGGTTGCACGGAAATGTATCTACTAAGATAATGTCTACACAAATGGAAAAGCGACGATACAGTGACAGCACGCATCATGGCAAATTAATATTTGGTCTTCTTAAATAATATATTTACTACGGTTGTCCCGAAAGTAGAGTATGTGTATCTACACAGTGTGGAGATTTCCAAAAGACGGAGTATATAAGTTTCCGCCATGTGAGGACATGTCTTGACAGATTATTTTTTCACGAGACTTGTTTGTCAGACAGTTCCTCAACTGAATGGGCAAACAGTCTTACATTTTTGATTTTTTTTAAATGCAATAGAAATGGGAATTGAGCCTGCATTCTCTGGATTGTTAAGCACGCACGCTAACTCATACTCTACCGGGAGGACAAACCAAATATATTTGCTCAATATTTTTGGTTGTTTTTTTTTCTTATGATATGTCAAAAGTAACTTATATTTTTGATAAAATGAAAGTAATATCTTCATATAAAGATATGTAACCTCGTCGAATAGTAATCGTGCCATCCTGCAAAAAGCTATGGTAGCGGAGGTCACAGGCTGAAGTGGCTGTATGAAAATTAAAGTACAGGATATGACTTATATTGTATTCTCGATGGAATAAGTGATTGGCTGAAAACTAAAATATAATTTAACAAGATATTTACTCACCACATTACTGTTATGTATGTATGTATTACGTGTTAAAAGAGATACAGACATGTCTATATTTTTTTTATTTACGTTTAACTGTGTCAATTATTATTTCATAAATAATCCTTTACGATTTTAACAGAATTTGATTTTGATGTTTGACATACTATTCTATTTTATTTTAAATAATAACTACGCACAAACTATTATTCTTATACGCCACTGTTTCCCAGTTTTCGCACCCGCCTGATTTGCATGTATATTATATTTTTTCCGACCGCCTCGTCGCCTTTCGCCCCTCGCCGTGACCCCTTCACCACGCCACTGCACTCTCCTCCTTCTGCTCTCACTTATATCTTGTTTCTTCTTCTCACTTCTTTGAACCCCATTCTCACTCTTTTTCCTACGAATGCTCCTTAACGATCAGGCGGTGGTTTGTCGGTAGTTTGATTTTGAGCACCTTGTAGCATAGTAGCATAAAGTAAGTCGTCCATCGATTTGAAAAAATGCTATTTTTATTCCCAAAATGAAAAAAATAACCCATACTTATAATAACATGCACAGAAATAATTATTCCCAAAGAGAATGTGGAATTTTAAAATTCAAATACTCTTCAAATTTCAATGTATCTACACTATGTTAATCAAATGAAGTCCTATTGTGTTTACAATCTTCTATTATCCATGTTTAATAATTATATATGATATATAACGTCTTTATAAAATATTCGAATAAAATTATTAATCAAATAAAAAGGAAAAAAATATGTTTGCCCGCTGTAGAGAATTTACAATGCAGTATTAGCTCAAAATTATTTACTATAGCGAAATTACCGCAGCACTCGGTAGTTATATTTTTAAAATAAAACTATTTCAAATCATATTTAATACCAACACCGGTTTTACCTTGTACAGTATGTTATTAAAGTGCTCCAAAATGATAGAACGAAATCGATTTCAGTTTATTTCAAAACGTATACAATATATTAAACACAAACTTTATAGTTTGTTTTATAAATGTTTAATGGCAGGTGAAGAGATAGAAGGGCGACCTTTAAATCGATGCAAAATGCCTGGGACTCCAAGCCGTACAATATGAAAAACAAATGCTCCCTCTTCAATGCATGCATTCTGTCAGTGCTGCTCTACAGGTGCGAAATGTGGCACCCACAAAATCCCAAAGCAACCGTATTATAAGCATTGAGAAAAAATGCCTGCGGCAAATTATGGGGAAATCGTGGTATAATTTCGTTCGAAATGAGAAGATATTAGAACAGATCATGCAGCCTCATCAGTGACAAAGTCAAGCAGCGACGCTGGACCTGGCTCGGCCACAAATAGCGGATGCCTCAAGAGAGTCTGAATCTGGCTTGCCTATTTAAGCCAAACGATCGTTGGCGTCCCAGAAGGCCACTGAATACTATGTATAGAATGTATTCGGCGCAGTTACGGGATGCAGGGTTGACCTGTGAGGGCGTAAAAATACTGGCGGGCGACAGGGATTCTCGGAAGCGGCACGAGGTGTCCATATGCTCTACTTATGGAACGGATATGGAAGAAGAAGAAAAGTAAAATGATTCATTTACAAAACAAGTGTGGTCAAATAAGAATATATAAACTTCTATTATAGCTTGGATGTTTGATAGTAATAGATTTTCATTAATTTGGTACCGTTTTACAACTTTATAGTTACTGAAAAGTGTGGAAAGCTTTGTTTTTACAACTTTTTAAATCAAAAAGTGACATAATATTTTTTAATGAAGGTTTTAGTTGCTTTTAGTTTAAATTACTGGCATAATTACTTTTCACTGGAAAATTATAAACCTTTATAAGGGCTTATGATTTTTTATGACATTAATTTATTGTTCAATAGACATATATTTAAATGAGCATTTTATGTGTGGCAATATCAAAAAAAACTTTTAAATGTTCACATATTCTTTTCCATGGTTTTTTATTTTCAAAAAAAACTTACAATCACAATTTGGAATATTACAAAAAGTAGAATTTTCTTTCGGTCGGTATCTTTAAGCTTCGATTATTAAGACGTAACTTTCTCATAACGTACTCAATCGATTAAAATCGAGTAGTTTATAAAAAAGTTAGAATTTACAACGCTTTGTTAGAGATTAAAAAGCCGACATCAATCAATTATCAATGAATGTTTAAGTTGTAATGTCGTATTAAAAAAGAATGAGAAGCTTTTTTTAGACTAGTGCCTGAGAATGGACTAAACACTAATTGTATTCAAAACTTTTTAATACCGTATCTGATGGTTAGAATTTTATAATGGCGTTATAGCTCTTTTCTTAAATTATCGATGCTGCATTATAATATGAACATTTTTTTCAATAAATTTCTAATATTTAACAATAATTACTTTTATAACAAAAGGAATCACACCAAATTTTTCAAAATACTAACCAATATTGATGGCTCTTTCTTAGTTGTCAGTGCTACATATCAGGATGAGATTTAGTCTTCTCTACTAGTATTCTATATTATATTCTGCCGCTTGCTAGTTTTCTTCCTTCTCTCTGGGACTTTCTATCAGCCATTAGTCCTTCTCCTGACAGGGAGTTTATCGTTTTTATGATATGCTTCTACCTCACTTCCACTGAAATATTCATCCAGTCAGTTTTTCATCATATCACATGTCGTTTTATAATATCTGCATGATGCATTTATTTATCACAATTTTTGTAACTTACAAAAGCTTATAATAAATACTAATAGAGTTCTGTATAGTGTTTCCATTATTTATATATTCACAAATGAAGACGAATTTCTTCGATATTTTAAATCTTGTCTATAAGTAGAAATTTGAAATAAATCAGTTGAAAATACTGTAAAAATATTACGTAGTACTTATAATTTCAATCAAATATTTTTTTATGGAGGATATACAGAAAATTCAATTAATTTTGTTTTAAATATATGTATATTCTTTCATAAACAGTTTCTCTTTTTGCACTTAATTAATTAATTAATTAATCTATTACATGTTGTAACATTACAAATTACAAGTTTAATACTTTAACAACACGATAT
>JAGVSQ010008512.1:0-14339 GCA_022683975.1 Rhyacophila evoluta
TCATTTATTTAGGTATAAAAATGACAATTCTAAGAAGGAATAAAAATTGAAATGGGTTTAGTAGATGGACGATTAAAAGTAATTACATTTTATCAGTTCAAAGAAGCTTTATGTTATCGACAGAGAATGTCAACATTTTTTTCTCATATTATAGGTAACATGCAGTGCTTTTAAAATTCTAACTTATACAGAAATTCATTTATTAAAAACATGGCTATGACAGGACAAGGCCTATAATGAACATTTGAAGAAGGTATTACTTGACAAAAAAAAAATTGACAGGAATATGGCATGTTGCAAGCACAAGGTGATAGAATTTTGAGAAACATGACAAAGCCCTAGGTTTTTTTTTGTTGCAGGCAAATTTCAGATTTCGAAATTACCAATCCTGCATGAGTTTATACACATTGAAATAAAAGTTACCTTTTAAGTTATGTATTTTATCAACTAACACATCAAAAATACAATACTCTGATATACTCTTAAATTTAATTACAGTTTGAATCGTATGGCGAAAAGGAAATGGAATCATACATTTAAAAAAATGAATGCACACAAATACGTAAATGTTACAACTCGCAACACTTATCACAAACAATTTATTTAGTTTTGAGAATTTTACTAGTAAGAGTCTTAAATTTAAGATTTCTTTTATTTTATAGATAACTTCTATCTATATCAAATAATATTTACTGTCATGGCAATATTGTAATACTTGATTAATAACAATGGCCAATACTTGATTATTTAACCTTAGCTTTTCAGATAAGCTTATTCTTTGAGAGTACATATTTCCACAATTTAATGAATATATTAAAATTAATTATTATAGGGAGTTTAAATATGTACGAAATAATTAAGCTTTCTCAAGTGTTTCGTCATATATATTGTTACGAGTTACAATTGAGAGGTTTAATAACTAATCTTAAAAAATATAAAGTTCTTATGAAATTTCTGGAAATCTCCAAATCAACTGTGGCTAACCTAACCCTCTGACTGCTAAACAACGATATATCGTCGTTTATGATATCAGTAAGAAATAATGTGTTAATACGTCAGAGGTATGCAACATTTTTTTTTAACATTCAAATGCCAACTTCTATATTTTGTAACAGGATCAGAATTTCTACCTAGAACAAAACTTAAATTACAGATACAAAACACACAATTTAGGTACAACGTGGAGTTCCATGACGAGGTACTACTATTTCAATATCACTTTCGCCGCCCGTTATCATTTTGTAAGAATTAAAATTAAATAACATAAACATTATAACAGAAAGAATATTTCTTGCAGATGTACCGTAATTTTAGCCGAAACAATTGAATGCAGAATAAAATAGTAATCCTAAATAATCGAATGTTTTTAATATCTGCTACAAATACAGTATACAAAAAAATGCCTATAACGTTACTCGATTGCTAGCATATATGTGAACAAGCAAGAGAAACAGCTTTATGTCGAACTTTGTTTATTTTTTAGATACCTCACACATTTAATAAGAAAGCTAGTGTTTCAAAATAGTTAAATTATTATTTTATCAATAATAATTAAAAAGAAAAGCTTTTCTCGCTTAGACATTGAAAAAATTCATAGCAGCCAAAGGATTAACATACTTATGGATACATATTGTAACCTTGAAGCAGCGTCAGAAGATGCACTGATTTCTTGGCAACAAAAAAAATTGAAAAGGGAAATCATAATGCTTACTGCATTAATGTCAGCATGCCCCTTTCTCCATTAAAACAAATCCAAATCATTGCATCGCCTGTAGGCAGCATTAGCAGATTAAGCAAAATACATATTTACCTCCACCTATAATAAAACTGCCTATCTGTACCATTAGTTTGAAGTCCATCATTTTCAAGCATGAATACCTTGAATACCTGCTACTAGATGAAAATGGACTTTTAACTCACGGTAAAAAAATATTATAATTTTAATCTTATAATAATACAGTTTACTCTCGACTTACAGGGTTAAAAGGGGAATGGGAAATCCACGAGGTTATCTAAAATAATCCAAATGTGAAAACAATGGTTGTGATAAGTTTTCCTTTTTTATCATTTTTAAATAACTACTGGCTAGTTAACCCTACCCCCTGAAATCGAGAGTATGCTGTGCATACATTTTATTACTAGTCACCACAATAAAAACTCTATTTCATATAATTACTCTACACTCACCTATAACTTGGCAATTGTTTTTATTTGACTAACATGCGATAAATAACTTTAAAGCTGAATTAAATATAATAGCGATTGAACCGCCCTTGCAAGCAAAGTACAATGTATTGAGTGACCGGTGCTACCATTTTGTCAATCAGTATGTTTGAAACATATTAATTAAAAGTAAATAGTAAACATCAGTTAATGGATATATATTTCATACTGAATACATAAATTGCACTTTATTTTTAATCCCAGAATACCTTAAAACCTTAAAAAGAATCATATCGTTAATCGTATTATAAAAATATGCAGAAATTTGTCATTATTTTCCACATACTTAATTATATGCACAAAATTCACTGGTGTTGATGTAAGACAAAATTGTGTATTTGAAATACAAGTGTACTAAGAGATGTTTACAAGATTCTGGAAAAATTGTAAAAAAATAGTTTGTGAAATTTAAATAGATAAGTAATAATCGATTTAAAAAGAGTTTATGAAGGAAATTCTTTTTGATTCATCGACAATTTATAATAAAACTTCCAGTACTTTATAAACATCCATAAATACTAAACAAAACAAAAATTCATGCAGTTTGTATTATTTTTATATGCAAACGAAATATAGCCCATGTTGATAGTAACACCATATGTGAAGAATAAAATATTATTATGTGTAGATGTTATTATTTGATTTATGATAATATTAAAAATCTTAAGATAGTGAGATGGTGAGATGATAGCTATAAAGCAATTTTCCTATCGATTTATAATATATTTTATAATAATTACTGAAAAGAGTTCTAATTCTATGTCATCACTGACTGCCCAAATAATATAATATTTACAAGAGAACCATGCCAAATGTGTTTAATTAATAATTTTGCAAAGAGTAAATCCGATACACGAAATCTTACCGATTTCCAGGGATTCTTTTACGGACACCTCCATTTCTATATTGTGGAAAACAAACATGAATTTAGATTGGTTAATTAATGTTCCTTTTTGATAAATACATATGGATAATTAGCAGACACATGATTACGAGTAGTAAGGATGTAGATTATTATTAGTAAGGGTGTGATTTAAAGATATTTGGAAGGAGAACTCCAAATTTATAAATAGTTATGAATTAATATGCATTAATTAGCACCAAAGCAGTTAGATGGGTATTTTTAAAGCACACACCAAAATTATCATGTATATTTGTAATAAATTGCGGTCCAACAGCAATCAAATTTTATGTCCCATACAGAAAAAAAAAAAATTTTCTTTGAGTGATTCTTCTTGTGTCGATCATTGTATTTCTACCAAATTTGATTAGAAATATCATTCACTTACACATTGATAACATTTTAGACTACTGTTGTGTAGACAGATTTGTAGTATGCAATACAATAAGGTTTACATCAATGGTCTCTACAAATATCCAGTACAGCAACTTTAGGTAGTTTGAATTTTTTGCATAGTTGTAATATAAATACATTCATTTCGTAGACCGAGTTTTTGGATTTCCACTATGTAAATACCATAACACGAACTAGGTGATGTGTTCTAGCATTATTCTCAACCGGCTGCTCTCCTATAAATTTTCCAAGTGGCCAATGAACTGTAGCCAATCATATAATTGCCAATATTTGTCTAAACTAAATGTATATTTCAGTGTAAGTTGTCCAAAATTTCACTGGATGCATCAACTAGAGATGCGATATAAAGAACACATTGAAAACACAACAATGTTTTTGACTTTATAGATCTCATCCTGTGATTGTAGATTAAAAATGATAAGAGATACATTTCACTGGATGAAATGCAAACTACAATTAGCCAATAGCCTCTTTCAAACTGTCTTGTGTCCTATGACAAAGCTCACAAGTTACATGATCGTTATGGTGCAATAGATTTATAATAATAAAATAATGTGACAGACCTCTTGCGCCTTTTTCCACTGTTGCTACTCCTCCCTTGGCCCTGTTTACCATCTCCTTGTCTCGGTGGTGGAACACCCTTGTCAGCCTTGTCTTGATGCCTACCATCACCACCACGCCCTACAACTGGCCTCTTATCGGAGAGCGCTGACTGAGCCTGCAAAGACTGCTTCTGCTGATTTTGTTCCAAGGATGTTTTTATTTTTTCAAATTCTTCAATCCAATTCTAAAAATAGGGATTATATTATTTATAATTTTTTTTTTTCATTTTTGACTCAGCTAATGAGTAAATAAATATCAGAAATTTTACTTTGAAAAATTAATCTGGAAATGAAAAACATTCAGTAAAAACGTCATTTAGTTAGTCACAGGAAAAAATTAATTTCCAAAAATCGCAGACTTAAAAATATTACTCTTGTTCATGTGCACAAGAACTTATTAAAAATATCGGTAAATTTTGGAGAAGAGATTGCTTGCATTATTTTTGAGGTTTTGAGAAGTTTTGAGGTAAAAATGATGGATGCCCACTGGGTTGAGGAATTGACTAAAAATTAATTCTGATAAAAAATATATGCCAACATAAGCCTTGACAATGCGGAAATCCATATTTCCACTTCTAAAGTAATTATCTTCACACTGTTGACATATATATGCTCTACTTTCAGATGGATTCCACTTCAAAACTCTCTGATGAATTTGCCTCGAAAGGAGTTTATTATATTAATTAAAAATGGATATTATAGAATATAAAAAAAAATATTTTGGATTAATGGATGGCAAATAAATAATATGAAAAGGGACATTTCAATATTTCTCAATTCTTGTTAAATATTTTATACACATTATGTATCTAATGAAACAAAAAAAATCCAGTAATTATGCGTAAAATCTAAAATCTACCCAAAATTAGTTTCAAAATCAAAAAAATTCTGTTACAAAAATACTACTATATTGATGTCACAGTTTCGATGTTAATGCATTTTCATTAGCTCAAGGTGAAATCAGACTAACAATACATAATGAAACAAAAAAGAAAGTTATATATACCAGAGCTGGTTCATCATAATCAACTGCACCCGCAGCAGGAGGTGGTAGAGAAGTTATCTTCTCAAGCAATTTATTTGATTCAAACGGTTCAGAATGCGTTGAAGAATTCATGGGAGGTAACGAATTTATTCCTGATGGGCCAAATACCCGAGTATCCTGAGAATTGTCCACGCTATTCCCTCTAGAGTTCCATAAGTGATCCGTGCTTTGACTCATGGAGTGAGGTGTCAGTCTCTCATTGTAATCTTGGTTCGCATTGTCCATCTGCTGTGGTCTAAAATTCTTAAAGTAGGGTGTCAGATGTGCTAAAACAAGAAATCAAATATGTATTGGTATTGGAAACATGTTTGAATATTTTTATTTTGTTAAAAATCAAGCTTTTACCCTACTTAATCGAAATTTATTAGCAAATTAACAAAAGAAAGTATACAAACCATCATTCCTATTTGAGTGTCTATTCATGGGAGGCATATTGTGATTACCAGATTTCTCCAAGTGTATGTTCTCATGACTTCCAATAAAACCGGAGGCACCATAGGAATTGTGAGACTGGCCAAAAGTGCTATATGGGGTAGATGATCCGGAGTCCCCAGATTCAAAGCTCTGCATATATGTATTAATAGTACGCTTCGCCTTTTCACGATCGAAGTCTTCATCTCTCAAACGGCCACGACCTCTAGAGGGCAATGTATGAGACCATACCGAAGGAGGATGCTGAGGAGGATGCTGTTGCTGACTATAATACGACCCTTGATAAGGGAGACTAGCATCAGGATCTATGATTCCACTCTCAGCCAAAATTTTCTTACGAAATCTAGGTGCCATAGCTTCCAAATTCATTCCTAGGGGTGCAGTGGAATTTCTTCTTCCCGATGGAGGTTTTCCACCGTTGGAATGATAATTGAGCCGGGGAGCAGATGAATCCATACTTCGAGTGTCACGGTTTCGAGACGAAGAATGGTTGTCGTTCATACTTTTTCTGGGAGGAGAGACATTCCTAGGTTCCGAGTTCTGCCTGCCATCACCACCCGTGCGACGATGCCTATCATCATCCCCATCACGGCCCTGTCTTCGGTTTCCTGAATACCTTTTAGATTTATTGTCGTGATTGTTCTGGTGGTCGGAAACATTAGGTCCGTGCGACCGACCACTTTGGGAGTTGTCATCGGCAAATCTGCCATCTCCCGGATTGCGACCAGACACAGGACTCTCAACACTATCTTCCCTCTCACCTCGTTGTTTATTGGAAAATTTAGGTGCATACATTTGCTGCTCGGGCTTCCGCTGTTTGAACTTGTCAGGCTGAGAGATGTTAACCGCCTCGAGCCTCTCAGACAGATCATCCCCAAAACGGGTGGCATCCTTGTTAGTGTGGTTGCCGCCACGATGTTTGGATCGACCATGGCCTCTTCTGCCACCATCATGGCCGCCACTCCGATATTCTGACTTTCCGTTATCCATGTCTTCTGGACCTGTTGGACTCTTTTTAAGTGGACCGCTTCCTCGAGAATAGAATTGCTGTTGCGGTTTACTTCTTCTCATTCCTCTGGGGTCATCATCCATATTGCTTCCTGCAAAATAAAATCATATTACTTTACATGCATTAATCAAGATTTTCAGAAAAAATCACTACACGAACAAGCTTCAATTAATTGGAGTCAAGGTAATATGATTTTAAACAAATAGTTATAATTAATAACATATTAAGAGATATACTTTATTGGAACATGGTATCATGACTACAATTACACATTAATATTTGGAAATATTTTTTCAGGCTTCCTGTCAAATACCAGAACCACGATTATAAAAGCATTAACTAACTGCCAAACTATGGGTTTGACACTTACCGTAGCCCAATAAGCTGAACCTATAGTAACTAGTTCACAGAAATTTTTCAATGACAACTACTTTGTATAGCAAACAGAATTGCGCAATATTTTATTCATGCCCATTATATTTTCCGTACCAGTGATAAAATTTGTTGATTAGATCGATGATCTGCTATATATAAGTTATCAGATTTTCGAAAACGGACTTCTGTATCAGTGAACCTGATCGTATTCACACAAATTTAAATAAGTAAATAATAGACACAATGAAAAGATTTTTGTAATTCTATCTTTGTAAATATTTTTAGAAAAAAGTAATCGCACGATAAACACACAAGTTAAATAAAAATTATGTGGTATTCCAAATTTTGTTTAATTTCGAATGGCTCCTTCTAGTGCAAGTGATCGACATATTGACGCAAGAAAAATATATGTAAGACAGCTGTAAACCATGGCATATTTATTTAATAAGATAACCTCATTAGGATAGAGCGTCTACTGATTACAAAAATATTTTGTACGCAGAATTCTCCTCGGTCCGATTGAGGTTATGTTTTGAATATGAAATTTGCGTTAACACGCACAGCATTGGAAGAGTAATGGTAATTTAAAGAATTTAGGCATGTTATTCTTACCATCAACAATCTATATAGTGAAAAATCCACGGTAATAGTATTAAATTTTAATCTTTTTGTATTATGAAACTTCCATTCGCCATGTTGTGATTGATGCCGTTTATTCTTTGTCAAATTTTCAAGAAATGTTGCAGCCAACATAAAAGCAATTTATAATATGGAAAATATTGTTTGCAAAGAATTTTTATACAAATCAATATTGGAAATAAAAATAATCTGAGATTAATTAGTAGTATTATTTTAGTGGTAGAATCAGTTTTTAAATTTTACAATTTACTATGTTCATACTTTAAAGTCCATTATGATTGCATCCGTTACCAAAATTTTAAAATTGACATTTTATAATGCTCGGTATTTTTCTGTTTGCTTAAATATTAGATTACCGTTCAAGAATATAATATAAAGTATGTGCAATATCTAAACATTTGTTTGATGTGTGAATTTATTAAATTATTTCATAAATATTTATATATGTTTCTTTGATAGCTTAATGCGTGTGTTTCAAACCCAGAAATTACAGATTTGATTCATACATTTGAGCAATAAACTGAAAATCAATTTTCGTGAAAAAAATCTGTCAAAATATCTTGTCACTTTGCAAAATGCATATATATATATATTTATAGTGGACATTATCAGATTGTATAGATTTATAAAAGCTCTACTTTTGAAACAGACGTACGTAGTCAAAATGTAGTACGTGTTGCGCCTTTTAAAATATAATTTTATAAACCTTATCACTGGTCATTTCAATTTTTGTTCTTATGGAATAAGAGTTTTAATGGTTATAGATATTATTTTGTTAGTAGATTAAACTATTTTATAGAATAAATCACCGATTTCATTGGTGTACATAACAATTTTGTATGCGGCAACAGACATATATTTTTTAGAAATTTCCTTTCTTATCACGGGTATTACTATTCCATATATGTATATTCGTACTATTGTACTATACTGAGAAAAGTGTATACCTATGGCACGCTCTTTCTCAAGTGATTTCCGGCTGTGTTTGTCTATGGTATTTCTGCTGTCACTGTCAAATTGTCATACATACAAGAAATAAGAAAATTGTAGGAAATTCCGGCGTCTATAAAAGGTATTAGAAAAGTTCAATAAAAAAACGTAACTATCTGGGAAATATGTATCAATATTGAAATAATTTCAAGAACTGTTAGATAATTATTAGATTTATTAATAGCACTAAATACTTTAAAAATAATAAAGTGTAAAATATCTACGATCATAGTATATGTCTACTTCAAAATAATGATATTTTACTTTATTGATTGGAAAGTAAAACATTCGGACAACTATTTAACATAACTAATAACTGATTGTTGTTCGCTTTCATATTTCCTATTAGAACGGTATTCAAAATATAGTAGAAACTCGGTAAAAGTGACCTATGAAACTGAAACTCGATTATCCAAATTAGATTTATTATAAATATTTTTTTACTATTAACACATCTAGAATCAATAAAATTTTGACAGTTGCGAGTAGCACAGAAATTAAATACACTTTTTTGAAATGAAAATAAACACTATTTCACTCCTAAATGTATTTAATTCTCTTTCATGTCCCAAAACTAATTTTTTTGTAAAGTTTTCTGGTCCTGAACAAATTAAAAAATGTATAATACGTGTCGTCAACTTATCGCTGTGATATGCATTTTTTTACGATTATTCAAACTATCCCCATCCCCAATTAGTGCGGACCATTGAGGTTCTACTGTATTCTATTGTCAATTTATTTACTGATATGCTTCTTAATTTCAACACTGAAATATTTTAAATTAGGTGAAGGTTTATTTTTATTAAATTATAGATCTTAATCACAATGGACAAAATTCCTCTCGTAGACATCGACGACAATGGAGTCTTCAAATACATTTTGATCAAAGTGCATGAAGCAGATCCGAATGCTCCTGAAAAATTCGTAGAAATAGTGAGAGGTTACCGACGAGCATCATGGCATGCAGATATTTTGAGTGAGGTATGTTGAGAAGTTACTATTTTCACGAGCTACTGTGTTCATATCTTGAAAGACAAGAATTCTAAATTGACATTAGATTTCACAACAAAATTTTGATTCACTATAGTAACCGAGTTGGATTATAAGAAGTGTCAATATAATAATAATAATAATAAATACATATATGGTGGGGATACACATATTATAGAAATCAGTTTTTTATTTTGCTAAGAAATATAAAATAGTCTACTTTACTTAAGAAATACGAAGGAGTAATTTTCTTAAATTCTATAATACAAACTGATTTTTGAATCATTATTTTACATATTATTTGTTTTTGTATTTTAGGTGGAGAAGGACAATCCATCATTTGAGTTTGAATGTGTTGGCGGTGGAAGAATTTCTCACGATGAATCAAATAAAAAAATTCACATTTATGGCTACTCACAACAATACGGTAAAGCTGATCATGAAATCTCAGCTAAATTAATAAAATCAAAGTTCCCTGATTATACCATAAGCATTTCTGATGAAGGATACTGAATGGAAATTGGAAATATCTGGTGGCATAATTTATTAAAAATATTTTTTCATATGAATTACAAAAGTTGAATAAAAAATAAAAAAGTAAAGACTTTCATTTTTTTATAAGTACTGTAAGAATGCAATAATAAAATTAATTTAACACAAAATATGAGTAGCTATAAAAATATGATAACTATTATAATATCAGTACCAAAAAAGTTACAGGAAAAACACTCACAGGTTCTTACATATTTTTTTCTTTTAATTTAATAGGAAAAGGTAATATGTTACTACCAAAGATTAATAATTACTAGTATTATAATTGTGTATTTTTTTTTATTTATGAAATATTTTAACTACATAAATGTTATGATTTTAATTATATACAAGCAATAGTATTCAATTTAAGGGAAAGTTTACCGTGATTTTAATAAGCATCACAGAAATCAGAAAAAAATGTGTATAATTGGACTGCAGAAATTTTTATATCAGAAAAAGAATGATTTCATCACTCAATTAGATCTTAGCCAATATGGATGTAATATATATTTTTTAAATAAATATCCAATTCATTATCATTTATTTGCCAACAGCTATCTAGTTATGTGTAGTTTCTGGCAAAGCACCATTGATCAATGGCAATAAATAATTTAAAAAATCTATGGAAAACTATACTGCCCTGTTAAGTAAAAACACAATATCTACATAGGGAATTACACACAAGGCATTGAGTTTTCACTTAGCAGGGCAGTAAATTCCAATGAATTAAACAAATTCCTTTGGCTGAGACAGCTGCCTCAACTGCTTGAGAACAGTATCAAGAAGTTTCTTGCGGTCTCTTTCAGATTTCTTCAACACGGAAAAGACTGAAGAGCGACGATCGCCCTCATTTATTTTTTCTAGAAGTGTGGCAGCCTCAGCTGGTGTTACGAGAGGATATCGGCCTTCATCCAAGCCTACGTCATGCAGATAACTAGCCCAGTCCCAGCTCATAACGAGATCTAATAACTGCCGAAGAGGAGCAAAATAGACTAATAGATCACTATCCTTAATACCAGGTACTGGCTCAGCGGCGGCAAACTGCTCACACTGAATAACATCTAAGTTTATTTGATGCAGTGCGCCCATTGAAATCTGTTTATTTTCAGGACCGATTACGAGTTGATACATACATTTCGCCATATGTTCGCAGGCTGCTTTACATGCCTGAGCAGCCACTCGGTTCGGTAATGTAGTGAGAGAATCAAACATGTCACGTAGAAAACTTATCATATCGGTGATAAAACTTGAAGCGTGACCCATGGATTCGACCAGTAGCCAGTTGTAATTTTCCAATTCGTAAAATTCATCCAGTTTACTTTTGAGTTTGTCACATATCTGCTGCTCTGCATCATCTCTTGCCACTTGAAACATGGTTCCCAGAGTTTGCTCGGGTATGGTCTCAGCTCCTGTGATGTTACCAATGAATTGGTGAAGATATGTAGTGGCACCTTCTAAATACTGAGTGTCAATTATTATCTGTACCACTTGTAAGAGAGCCAAAGATGGCCGTCTGAATAAAGATGAAAGACAACCAGAAAATGAGCATGTCAATAATAACGACGCACTCTGTCTAACGTGAGCAGCTCTTTGAGATGGTGACAAACCTAGCCCAGTAGAAAATTTAAGACATGCATAAATGAACTCTTTCACTTGCCTGTAAACAGCAGGTACCATTAATGAGAAAGGAAATTTTTTGGGATATGTTTGCGATTCAAGTCCTTCAGCATTATACGGAAAGTTATTTAAAACATAATCACCCTCCTCTTGATTATTCACCTGAATTGGGTAAAAGAGGTCGTTGTCAAGTATTTCACGAAACACTGACACCCATCGTTGCATCAAGACTTCTGTGTAATGTTCTGCCATCTCCTGGAGTAGGCCGTGCAAAGGACTATCGGACAGACCATAATATTTTAATGTTGTGTTAAACAAGACGATTTGATGTTTGATATTCAACATTAATTGTGGATCAGTAGCGAGAGAAGTATTTTTACGTAGAGTGGATGCGACTTTTCCAACGGCCATTCCCCAAAGATCAACCAGCCAAACTCGCGACACAAGGTCTCCACCGGTATTTAATAGGTGATCTTCAACTATAAAGAAACCCAAGACACTGTTTAAATATGTACGGTAACTCTGAATACATTCGTGCATTGCAGATTCAGGAATCAATACAAGCCTCGCTTGTTGTGTTCTTTGACTTCTATAATACTCAATAAATTCATGTCGAGCTCCGAGTACTGTATGAATGTGGAGACATCTATATAGTGGACTGAAGTCCACTATATCTTGAATACAACTTGTTTCCTCTGACAAATTTTCTTTGGAACCACTTTGTTGTTTTTCTTTAAATTTTTTGATAACTGTAGCCAAGTCCCTTCCCATCATTTCTTGTGTTTGCTGTTGAGCTTTTAAACCAATTTGAGGACTGTATTTTCGAATATTTTCTAAAAAATCTGTCAGATCCGCCATTGAAGCATCACGAATGGTTTGCCTCAGTTTCGGTACACTTAGGGAAATATCTGCGCAGAACCTGAAATTGCTGACACGTGGAAGTAATACGTGTTCCAATTGCTCAAGAGTTTTTAAAGCTGGATAATATCTTTTGGCCTCAACTTGATTTTTTAGTTTTGCATAAGTTGTCATGAGAGGTAAACAGACAGCCATTTTTTCTATGGCAGCTGCGACATTTCTTTCAACTTCCCGCCCTCGGACAAGTTCATCGCAGTGCGTAAAAAGTTCTGTCGCAACACTATGCAGTGTACTATCTAGATCTTTAACTTCAGAATACAACTCTTTGGCATGCGATCTGACCCGAAGTAGATCTCGTATGGACTCAATGAAACCCTGATAATAAAAATTACACATTCGTTCTATTTCCTTATCATGTTGTTTTATGCGAGCTTCTAATTCTTCCATGAAACCTGCATGTCCATCGCTTTCATATATTGATCGAAATGCTGGCCCCCAGTAATCATCGATACCTTCGATCTCTTGAATGGTTGCAGTAGTCATTTTGACAATTGTTTTTTCAGCTCAATGTTTTAAATGACTTGTTACAAATTGTTTTGAGAATTTAAGATAGCACAGCTTTGTCTGTTACCATTGATGGCAGCTCATACAGGAAAACTTGTTCATCCTAAATACTCATGTATTATTATGAAAAGTATATTTTCAAACTAGTTGTCAGTTTTATTAATATGAATGAACTTTCTGTGTAAAGGACGCACTCCAAGTTAAAATCTCCGTCATCATAAGTTTGCTGCAAGCAAAAAAGTGGCGATAAGTAAAATATGTAAGTATATTGTTCTACATTCACAAATGGGAAAACTAAACGAATAAAGTAATATGAATTTGAATAGCTCGGTATTATGGCTATTTAAGGTCATCATACATGTTGCGAGGAACTTTGAGAAATTTCTATAAGAATTCAACGACTTTATGAATAATTATATTGTTGAATTGAATTAAACATATCATAGTCTACTCTTATTAGTGGGTGGATACTATTTACCTTGAGTGCTAAGAGTAAAGAAATTATTTATGATTATTGTTATTATTTATTTCATTGGCGTATTTACTTTAAGAATCTAATTAAATTTATTATTATTCAATGCGTAAACAAGCAGAATTCTAAAAAGTATTATAAATCCAAATTTTATCTGTCAAATTTCAACGACAATAAGTGGGAGTTAGAAGATCAGTATACCAAAGACAAATAGCAAGGATAAAAACGCCTAACATGACATAATTATATGTACTATAAAAAATAATTATTGAACTATTATTCAACTATTTTCACATAACGTAAATTTGTACCCTTGCTTCTGTGAAAATACGAATAAAAAAACCATAACGAAAATTATTGATTTATAAATTACAGTATTTTACACATTTGATTTATAATTTACAAAGATTAACTGCCAAAACTATTAGTTTCATTTAATAATACATCATTTCACTAAAGGAATTTATTTATCTTTTTCAGTTAATATAAAGCGACATTTGTGGAAAAATAATTTATTGTTTACAATAAAAGAAACAGAAGAAAAAGACAACATATCTTATCAATTTTATTTGATACAATCATTAAGTCATGGTAGGAATCTTACTAAATAAATAACTTATTTCAAACTCTACTGACCATGTTTATGATTGCTATGAAAATCATTATTATAAATA
>JAGVSQ010008513.1:1871-14337 GCA_022683975.1 Rhyacophila evoluta
CAACTGTCAAAAAATATGTATATCTAATGTGGCTACCAGCCACCCGCTCCGTCCTTATACCTGGTCTTAATCAGGCATATCCCGGAGCTCTTATATGGAGAAGCGATCTACTTTATTTGACAGGAATGTCCCAGGAGTAAATATAAATTACCCAAAACTTAGGTTACCACGCACTTAAGTCTGCTAAAGTTAAAAGAAATATAATGATAAAACAGCTAATTGAAAAAAAATGTTTTAAAACTTACTAAAAAATATATCTGTCAAGACATGTCTTCACGTTGCAAAGATCCATATATTCAATTTATGGAGTAGATATGTTGATACTGTGTAGATCCATATGATCCGCTTTCGGAGCAGATATGGTAAAAAAATATTGATCAATATTAATTTCAAAATATTTTGACATGTTATTAAATAATTTTTATTTTGTTACAGAGCTGCTGACATTGAAAACGATATCGGCTAGAACCACCTGTGTGTGGTAAAAATCGATTTGATTCAGAAAATCATTGATTACTGACAGTAAGAAGCAAATATATCTCTACTTCATTAAGACGTTGAAAAGTAGAACATTGACCGCGGACTATTGAGACCGAATTTACCATCAAACGAAAAATAAATAGTTATGGAGATGGCTGCGGCCAACGTAACGACCTCCAACAACGAAGTGCAGGCAGAAGCAGCCGACCCAGAGGGATCGACACCTGCTTCGCCGAAAGCTCCCGTACGAAAACACAGAGCAAAACTCGAAAGTGCTGAATTAAACAAATTAAGTGACGTGCCTCCGAATAAAAGTGACAATTTACAAACGGTGATTATAATTTCTAGGGTAATTACTGATAACTCCAGAGTAACAGCTGAAATGTCTACAATAAAACCTGAAAGTTCTTCAAAAATTACAGAAGTTCCTCAAATAGTAACACAAACTGCTGTGATTAAAGAATCTATGCCAATTATTATTGTAGAAGATTTATCTATAAATACTGATCAAAAACAGACAGAGCCTGATGACGATAGAGGCAAAGAAGATATTAATAAAGCTGAAGTTATTATAACACAAGAAGTAGAAAATATACAAACTTCTCCAAAATTACCACCAAAATCCAGAACTGTTCTTCCACACGAAGTCAAAATTATGCCACCAAAAGTAAAAGATGGAAAAAGCCAAGTAAATGTAATTAATGCTGCAGTCAAAGTTTTTAATAAATTAATGCCAAGTAAGAAATCTAGTAAAGTCAAGCCAGATATAAATGAGAATATAGTTGATAGTAAAATTTGTGATGATATTGAAATTAAAATAAATGATGAAAAGGTTGTTGTAGATGTTATAATTGATGAGTCTGAACCAATTATTTCTGATGAAGAAACCAAAACCAACGAAGAAATCAAAGTAGAAGAGTCAACAATAATTGTTTGTGATGAAGTAACTAATTCAGATGAACAAATTAAAACTGTAGAAACAAAAGAAATTATTTCAGAGAAAGATATTAATATGAATGAAAAAATCGAAGCACAAGATATATGTAAAAATATTTCTGATGTAGAAGTCAAATTGAATGAAGAGTTAAATACACCAATAGAGTCAAATAAAGTTAGTGAAGAAAAACAGCTTACCGAAGAAATTATAGTAATTGAACCGGTAATAGTTTCACCTGAAAAAGTTATCAATGCAAATGAAGAAATCGAAACTGAAGAAACAAAAGAAGTTATTTCTGATGCAGAAAATAAAGTCAATGATGACATATTAAATAACTTAGAAAAAGTTGTTGATGTAAAAGAAAATAATTCTATTAAAGAAGTAAAACCTAAAAACGAAGTTTCACAGACTAAAATTCCTCAAGTTAAATCAAAACTTCTTCATCAAATAAAAAATATTGAAACTAAACCTCATTCAAAAGATTCATCTATTCCCAAAAAAGAAAAAACTACCACATCAGTACTAAATCGTTTGGCTAAAGTAGTAGAAGACGTAAAAAGGCACCATTCAAAAGAAGATAACCAGCAGACTAAAGTAGCTTCATTGAGTCAGAAGAAAAAATCAGTTGAAGATTCTAAATTGCAGCAACCAGTGGCAAAAGATGACAAATTGGCAAATGGAGTTAATAAAATTACTAATCACCCAAAAGTGGAAAGTGATGGAACACTTTTAAAGAAGTTGAGGGTGACTGCAGAACAATTGAATCAGGAGAACACGTCGCTGAAAAAGACCCTAGAAAGCGAGCGGAGCGCTTTCAGGGAGCATAAGGCACTGCACGAGGCGGAAATGCGCAAGGAGAGGGCCGAAGCAAAACGGAGAGAAGGAGCCCTCGAGGGACAGTTGAGGTCAGCCTTGAAAGGTGTACTTCCACCATCCCCCGGTGACGGATCAGCTCAAGCGGATGCCGCTAAGCTTGTATCAGCTTTACAAGCCGTCAAGTCTGCAAATAAAAATCTACAAGATAAATTGCAGGTAAGATTTATATCTCAATCGAATATAAAAGTATTAGGATTAGATTACTAAATAATATAAGTTGTTTCTTGCCATTCATTGGTTATATTGTTATATACAGCATACACACTAAGATATTTAGATTCATGACTGTCTTTCTGGTCAAAAAAATGGCCATGAATAGCAACATGGAGACTTCATTTGGAGATTACATTATTCATATTGATTTGTATAATAAATGAAACGTGCACTTCAATATTTAATTTAAAAAGTACAATTGATAAATGAAACAATCTGAATTAATGATGACAAAATTATAGTAAAACAATATCAGTGAAAAAACACCAGTCACTTTCCTATACATCGTTATATCGTTCATGCCTTTTTTACACTCGATTTTGGAATCAAATATTGATAAATTAAATCTATATTTGTATAAAATAAAACATTTATTATGTGAACTACCAATAGTTTGTAGGTGACGGCTAGGAGACCATTGTAAGCATATGACTTGTCCAAAAATCTTTAGCTATAAGCTGCAATAGCTTTCTAGGTATGAGGAGTTATAATTTTCCTAGATATATGATCGACTGTGGAAAGAAAAAAGACGTAATCCACATAAAAAAAAAATCTCAGGAGGCATAGAAAACGTTTATTTAATAATTTTTAGCCGAGTCAAAAGATTAAATTGGCAAAGCCTTGAAGTACATGAAGACTAAAACTGGTGTATTATTTACCCAATATGATTTTAATTAAAAAAAAACAGTAAAATTGATCACCTAGATGCCCCTTTTCCTGCAAATTTCACAGCGGATCCTTTTTCCAAACTTTAAAGCTGAATTTAGACACAAATTAGGCATTTTCAGTTTAAGTCCAGTCTGCTTATCGAATAAAAGCTATTTCGGAAATTGAGGGTTAAGTCCTTATTTCTTTCCATAGTCAATATGTATGTAAAACATAATATACAATAAATACAAGTAATCCACGTTTAAGGCCTCGGGAACGAAAGCAGAGCGACCCTAACAGAGATGCAAAATAAATATAAATAGGTGAGTGAGAAAGTCAGCATGTTCGGCAGCGCGACAAGAGGTTGTCGTCACAACAACTTGCTCACATGTTCACTCACTTATTTATAGCCATTTTACATCTCCGTTGCCGTCGCTCTGACGCCGCGGCATCTATCGTACGCTGAGCCTAACGTGGACGTTCCGTTTCCAAACAGAGTTTCCACTGCGTCATGCGAGACTCTGGTCTAATAAAAAAAAAAGAGTTAGGTTCTGATTTTTTAAGTCTTAAAATCATTATATTTAAAAAAAATATGATGTAGATATTAAACACGGATATATTTATAGTAAATTCAAATAATTCTTATAAATAATTGTCAAACAAACTATGAAATCAATGAGATTACATATCTATTCTACATACATACGTTCATGTAAGATTACACAAACTTTAAATAAAACACAAACTGTACTACACATTATGATTCATATTTGTTTTCGCCAAAATATAACAAAAAGCATATTTAATTTGTTTTCCGTGTTGTACGAGTACCGTGTAATCCGAGGTGCCGTGTAATCTATATCTACGATTAGAATGTGAATAAAGTGATCTACTATTTTTAATTTTTAAAATTAATTGCATCTATTGTGGTCCATTATATGGGCACATTAATACCCTCTGCAATCTCTATACACTTCTTCCGAATATAAACACTCAATGGTACTTTAATTCGGTGACAAAATATTTCAAGAATAAACACTGGTATACTTACAAGAATGCCAATAGACCAAAGAATAAACAGGGAACCTAAGTCAGCAATACGAAAAGGCGCGTTCGTTTTTGGCAGGTTGGGAATGTAGAACGTTTTTCTTTTACGCCATATTAAAACAAAGGCTATTCTATTTTTCCAATATATAGGAAGTCCTGCTTCCCAAAATCGCATCCTTATACGGTCTAATCTTTTAAGATACGGTGAACCAAATGCAACTGTCAAAACTGAAAAACAAGGCACGGGGCAAATAAGACCAGTGTGATAGAATGGCCTATTATTTTTAAAAAGATACGGAATTCTGGTAATAAATTTAGAATCATCTTGTCTCATTAGGTACGCATATTTTGATTCTAGTTTGTAGATCTCGTCTATTATTTCGTTAAACTCGCGGGTTAGGATCTTTCCTGTGAGTCTTTGGCGGGTGTCCAGGTTTAGATTTGAGAAGAAGATGTCGAAATTTCTGGGCTCTGTCAAGATTGTCTGTCCACTCTTTGCTACACCGTCTACTCCATCTACTTCTGGCATATATCGCGTAGTAAGCATAGCGCTTGTAAACGTAGCCTGTAATTAATAATATTTTAAAGAATTAATAATGAAAAAAAAATACGAAACCGTAAACGTTTGCAACTGTTGATCTTATTAGGTCTTTTGACTCTAAGTGGTCTCCAAAAATTGAAGCCAGCTCTTTGAAGAAACAAACCAATTCAAAATTGGATGCATATTCTACGACTTTTTGGGCCAGAGTGAGATTTATCGGATGCAAATACAAGCAAGGCCATGTCGTGTCATGAAGCAGAGACGCGGCTGCACCAGGCGGTATCGTGTAACAGGCGGCATAAGTAGCGAAATCGATACAAATGCTCCAAACACACGAATCATGTGGGGGCGCAAGAAATTATCGTGGGAGGTGCGCGCAGTGATTGCAAAATGAAATTCGCGATTGTTTTTAACTAACGCGAAACTTATGAAAGTAGAAATTATGATAAAAAACTGGACAAATGTACGAAAGTAAAAATATAACCAGATAAAATCTAAAAAAAAAAGAGAAACCGATATCTGAAGACGTGAAAATTATTTTCTGGGCGCCAGAAGGGTGACATTTTAAAGAGCTGTGTCGTACTAAGAAAATCCACCAAATGGCCCTGATAACAAGCTTATATAACTTGTGGTCATTCTCAAATGCAGAGCTGTATTTATATTGTACAATGGTGGATGAAGGTTTGTGAGGAAGAATGTAGATATTTACAGAAGCGATAATGAAAAGTGACTGTCTTAAGAAAAGTCAAAAGTTAAGTAAGCAATTTTTATACTATTAGGTTCGATATCTAAGACATTAAAGTTCTGATACAACTGGTCCAGGGTATGAAGCCGTATTGCAGGCTGGTTGGAAATTATGAGATTCCAGAAACAATTAGAATATGAAGATGAGTATGATGGACTAGAGACTAGATCAATACATACCCAGAAATGTATTTAGTCAGATTTGTGGAACATATATTTGGTAGTATTACTATTACAATGAACTGTGCAATCTATCTAGCAAGCTAAGAGTTATTGAATTTACTTAAATATTTTAATGCAGAGGAAAGCGATCTAGGTGTTCTTGGTATCAGAAATGGCAACGAGTAGAGAAATTATAACTTTTTATACTCACATCTAAAACTCCATTTACAACCAGCATATAAAGAAGAACGGTGGCCATAAAACATCTCCACGCATTTCCACCTGTGACGTGTAGCGGCTGTCGTATACTATTAGCGTATACCTCCATGAAAATAATTGAAAAACCCTTCAGTTTAGTAACTTTATCTTCAGGAAAAATCTTATATTCAGCTTTATTTATAACATAAGACAGCAACGTCAAGAAAACTATTGCGAAACACGTGAAGTAAACCAAGGTTGGATCCATGGACGTCATAAATGTGGCCAGTTCTGCGTTCTTCGTGGCTTTTGGTACCAAAAGACATAAGTCATTTCTATTAAGTGGATATCCGGCTTCTAGATAATTTTCAAAGTTCGAAATTAATGTCCTGGCATTGAATGCTATATCAGCTAATCCAAGAGTGATCTTGGCGATGTCTCCTGTCAGGGTACCGTTGCTGTATATTTTACCATCTACATCATTGTCACTCGTTACGATCTCGAGAGTAGCGTTGATTGTTTCAGCGAATTGGTTAGCGAATATTACATCCAACATGTCAACTGTAGTCTCATTTAGTCGTGTCTTTAATATAGTCGATATTGAATCAAAATGGAGTGTCGCCCTAAGACTGTATCCATATAAATTTAATGTCTTATCATAAAACACCTTCTTTGGATCGTACTCTATCAAATCCTGGGAATAATCACTAGAAAACGGATTAAATGCATACACAGATAGATTCGCATCCCAGAACATTATAATAACATTCAGCATACCTTCATTCCATAGTATTTTAAAACATTCTTCAATTGTTTTAATTGTATTAGGCTTATCAGTTACATGTTGTTTTACGATGAATACAATTTTCATACTCTTTTTCCAGTAACTAATACTGTTTTTTGTATTAATGAATTCATAGATTGCTTCTTTTGTCACTCGAGGGATTAATATAATGTACGAAAGCGAACCTCGGCGGCTCATGTAGCGATTGATTTCATGGGAAGCAGTTCTCATATTGAAAAATATGACAGCGTAGGGTTCATATTCATTACACAATGTCTTGATTATATCGTTGTCGAATCTGTCAGGAACTGTTGACATTATGTACCAAAAATTACTACTCATTCCGGTCTGTATTTTGTTTAAATACTTAGTAAATTCATCTATGATAGTGATATATTCTTCTATGGTCGTGTCTATGTTGTGAAAATCGCCCAAAATAAACGTCGGAATTATTGTTAAACTTAAAAATACTATAAAACGAATTTTTAACATTGTGTTCCAGTAGATGTTTCACATCAACGGTCGTTAGTCTACTGATCTACATTATTTATTTATACAACGAGCCGTAGAGTTAGTATTAACACTATAGCAATTAATTTTATCGTTCGAATCGACAAATGAATACAACTACGTCAATCAAAAAGTATATTATGAAAACAAAAACATGTTAGATACAAGTGTTTTTTGTTTTGTTTTTAAAACGAATGAAAAACGGATTGAGACGTGATTTTCTGTCAATTTGTCAAACAGTATTTTGATTGATGAACACAAGAATATCGGAAAACGTAAAGAATAAAATAAAAAATGTCAAAATCAATATTGTACGTGACGATAAAGGCTTCCATAAAAATTGAAATTATTATATTTTACTATTTATTTTGTTATTATTGCTCACAATACTTCCTTCCTTTATTTGCGTTGTAATAAAGAAAGCCACAACAAAACAAATATATAAAATTTAATTGTTCTGCAAGCCGGCGAATAATTAATATTTCGTCATAGTATCTATATAATAACATGGGAAATGACTCATCATAATAATAGTGAAGCCGCGAAAACAGACTTGGCTCAATCACATGCTAATGATGTCTTAAAAAATTTCAACCAAAAATATCCATTCTTTAAAAAAAAAACGATTATTTAAAACCACTTCCCGGTCATGCCCGAGATAACTCGGGTATTGAAAGTGTTCAAAAACGGATGCGGCCGAAATGACTTTTTCGTTATTTTTAGATTTTCGACAGTGCAACTACCTAGATTTACATACATCTGAAAATGTAAAAAAAAATCGAAATAAAATAAATGTTATTTTTATTATTTCTTATTTACTTTTTTAAAGAAATTAATAAATAAAGAAAATGTGATTTTTTTTTGAAGATTTTCTTAAAACAATGCGACCGGCAAGTGGCTATTAAAATCTCAAACAATAACAAATAATGAAAACAATAATAGCGATATACAATAATAGTTATATAACTTAATTCTAATACTATAATATACTATATATACTATAATGTAGTTAAAATTACTATATTTAATACATGTTGGCAAAATTGATGTTTGCAAATCTAAAAAAACGGAATTAGAAAAAAGTATTTTTCAATAAATTGTCTCACCATAATATCTTTCATAAATTAATTATTTTATACATACTTACACATTGCCTGTTTAAATATATCCTGAAGATACCGAAAGGCTAAATATTGGTCGCAAAAACGATTTGTAAAAAGGTTAGAGCTTTGTTACGAACTGCTGCCAATATTCTGTGCTCATTTTTTATACATAAAAGATGAAATTAGTTACTATTATATAAATGGTTTGATAGATATAATTCATTAGTGAAAATAGGTTTTTTGTTCGAGTATAATATTAAAAAAGTAATATTTAATATTCTTACCTTCTAGTTTACGTAAATAAACAAGTATACCCTGTTTTTTTTGTTATGTTATTTTATTGGCAGTCTGCATGAAGCGGAAAAATATACGATTGGCATTATAAATCCTCTATGATTAGCCGTTTATTATTTTTTAAATTCGATTGATTGCCACGATTTGGTTACAAAAATGTTATAAAAAGTATTCGTTTTTTTCCGACAGGTGGTGACTGAAGCGGACAAGCGGAAAGTGAGCGAGATTCGCGCGCAACACGACGCTCATGCCACCCAACTACAACAGATGGAGCGCGAGGCGCGTGCGCAAACCGCCAAATTGGTTAGTTACAAAAGATTCATACACACAGCTGATTTAATATTTATTCCAAATTCAAAAATCACAAATGTACCTACATACTATATTATGCATACATTTTTCAGAAACAAAAGAATACACAGATTTTGACGTTAGTAATTTTCTTCCATTTTTAAAAATCAAAGTGTAAACATTTTATCTAAAATACATTGTGTGTACTATTGACAGATCGTTCCTTAAGAGGTAAATTTTATTAATTACATTTTTATAGTTTAGAGATATTGAGGTTTTAAGATATTTTTTGAGATATAAAATCTGTTTCTTAAGTTACACTCTTCCGTTTTTTTCTCCGTAGCATAGGATAGCTATCGTCAAACTGATTTTTGCAAACGATAGATCATTTTGGCCAATGCACTTAATGAGTTTTTCCTATAGAGGGACGAGATATACATTCTGACTTACTTATAATAGTTACTACGTATAGTGTCACATATATCACATTTAATTAAGGTGTTGTATTTTATTTTTTATTCTCCGGAGTCATAACCGTCGTGATTAGGGTAAATATTTGATATGCATTTTTAATAATCTGAAATAAAAAAAACATTATTTAGGAAATTATGCATATTTAATACCGAGTACTTTTTTGTCCTTTACTAATTTGGGGTTTTCAAATACTATTTAACGTTACATTAAAATCTATTGTCCGAAAAGCAATTTTTGTGAAAAATAATCTGTCAATAATAAGTCAGAGCGAACACGATATAAAAAAAATTAAAATAAAATCTTATTTTTGTCCCTCGAAATTTTCCAGCAGAGATAGCATACATTTGTTAATACATATTTTACAATAAAAGAAATAATAATTTTGAATGGTCTAGTATTAAAAATATAGATTACGAGTATAATATATATATATATATATATATAAACAACTAAGTATAATATAGACATTATTTATTCACTTTACGTAGATAAGTCATTAAAAATATTAAATAAAACTATGTTGGGTTAGTTACATTTTTTATCGCTAGATGGAAGTGTTTTCGAATTTTAAGTAGGCAAAAATGTATAATTTCAGCCTTAAATATTATTTATATAGTTATTTACCGAAACAAATAGCGCATTTGACATAGGGGCGAAATCACCGGCTGTAAGATATAGGTCTCGTTGAGCTTTATGTAGAAGGATCACCAAAAGCTTGGAACAACGACGGGAACCATAATACCATCGACTGTTGTAAGCAGATATTGATACTCTTGCTGCCTAAAACGTAAAATAAAATTTATGTAGTGTATTAAAGCGTGTAATGGTTAATGAATGAGTTAAATTGTTTCAGATACAAATAGGTTTTTTTTACCTCAATAGTTATTTCATTGGCGCTGTAAGTTTGTATGAAAAGCTGCCACAAAATTGACACTAGAAAGCCGATCGTGTTGAAAAAACGCAGACTGTAAATATTGGTAACGTCCTAGAAACAAACATATCAATAAGGCTGTGTTATTATAACAACCTGCCCTCATATTAATAATATCGTCGTTAATATTGCAGGAGTATGTATCTCGATTTTTCGGCTTAAGTCGCTTTGTGAAGTATTGTTTTATTTTTTACAATATGTTGTATCATCGGTATAGTTTCGCAGTATCATATCAATTCTACACGTCTTATAAACATATGTGTTCATACAACAATTTGCCATTGACGATGTCAAAATAAAATCATACTTTACAAAATTACTTAAGCCAACAAAACGACTTTAGTGTTCCTGTAATATTGACGATGATATATTTCTCTTCAATAAATTAGAAAGAATATATTTAGTACTAATTCTAGTAAAACTTCTAATATGTAATCGATATTTTTAGTAATTAATGAAGTCTCGTCGGTATCGTAAATGTTTGCGTGCGCAACTCGCTATTCGGGGAATGCTGGTTCGATTCCCACATCTATTGGATTTGAAAATCCAAAAAGTAGGACTGGTACGGTAATGGTAAAAATAATCAAATATGTGACTTAACAAAAAACATATTTGAGTTATTTGAGCAATGTGCACTGGCGCAGGCGTGGCTCGCCATTATGTCATTCATTATATCATATTTATCAGTTCCTCGATACTTAATTGACAGCAAATATGTGCGGTAATGCACGGTTAATTTATTATGACAGTTTCTTTTGAAGCTCTGGCGTCTCATTTTGAGATGTCCTAGGGTTATTAGTGTATTATATGATTATTCATAACATATGAACAATTATTGATGAGGTATACATAGGACAGAAAAACCGTTTGGATCCATCGGACCATTCAATTTCAATTCGAATTTCATCGCTTTTAAAATATTTTCGGGGCATATAGCGAGCGTGATGATCTCTTCACATAAATTGCTGGACTAAATAAGTCTGCATTTTTTCAATTAGCCTTTTTTCTCATTCAATTTCTTTTAACTTCAGCACACTTGAGTGCGTGTAAACCTAAGTCCTGGGTAATTTATATTTACTCCCGGGAAATTCCCGTCAAATACAATAGATCGCTTTCCGATATCAAAGCTCCGGGATACGCATGATTAAGGCCAGGTGTAAGGATGAGATGACACATTAGGTAGGATAGACAACTATTGTAGGACAAAAGCAGTACCTGTGCCGTTTGCACCAGAATAAGTCCAATAACATAAAAGCTTGACAGTGTTTGACAAAGAAAAGCTTTGTTATATGCAGCTTGGAGATCAGTTGTTATCCTGAAAATTAAAAGTTTATACTTTTTATTAGTAAATTAAGAAGAGCTTTTATAATGTGTATGATTTCTTAGTTTGAATAGTTATATACGAAGTATCTTATCTTTTTTTGCACGGTGTCCTTTGGAACATATCTACCGTGTAAAACAAGAATTGTGTGTATTTACGAAGTTTAGGGTAAAGCCACTTCTTCGTCAACTCTTGTGTGCACATATGTATGTTTCGTCACCTGCGTCTCATAGATATGAAACGTAGCATAATAATCAATTTATAATCACACATAAATAAAATAAATCCACGCGTAGGGTCTTCTAATAGCTGGCAAACAATCACCTGGCGCCTTGCATCTGGCAATGTGTCGCTTAAATCAGGACTTCTCAAACTTTTCTATAATACGGCACACTTTGGGTTGGTAAATTTAAATATGGCACACTTTTGAAAATAAGTATAGATCATCTATTAGGATGTCTTCGCATTGTGGAAATCCATATACTCCACTTTGGGAGCAAACGTGTTATAAGTAGAATACGTCGAAGGCACATTTTGATCTAACTGAGTAAAACGCGATTGAAAATTTGAAGAAAGGCATCGACATTTAGTATAATTATATTATGAAGACTGTAATATGAAATTTACATTCTTAAATGGCAAATACTACATCTTTTCTGTTATTAAAACTTTTAAAGTTATTGAATGTTTTTTAAATTTGACGTTTTCTGTACATGTATTAAATTTTTGATCTTTTTGGGCTTGGCTTTTTACTAACGAGTGACTGACTGTCATCTCAGAAGAAATTGAGAAACTTGTGGACCCCACATCCGTGCGTCAAAGTTAACATACAAATGTTTTAACCTGATATATTTGTAGTATACATGTCAATGAATATATTGGATGTTACATCGGATTTTTTTTTCTTTTATA